>CAJPEV010000194.1:0-22243 GCA_905338385.1 Darwinula stevensoni | reverse complement strand
CCCCCCCCCCCCCCCCCCCCGGCAAAACTTAATTCTGCGGCCCCCCTCTCCAAAAAAAGAACTAATTTCCTCATGATAGGTTTGCTACTCCATGTATTAGTGTCATAAAATCCGATATTGAAGCATGACAAATCGGTTGATATAGCTCAGTTGGTCCTTTTTTTTATGTCTTGAGTCGCATCCATAATTATAGGGGGAAATGGCGCACTTTTCATATCCTGCAGTAGCTCTGTTTACACATTTCCAAGCTGATTCAGCACGGTCGTGAAAGTCCACGCCGGTCACGTATGCCCGTAGACCGGGCTGTATGGTATTCGAAGTCCTCTCTGTCAGCAAACAGCCGCTTTCTGTGAGGAAAGCGGCGTCCGGTTTTCGGGAATAACCGCCAGGTTACAGGGACGGACAGCCCCGATTACTGTAATACTGTATGATTCTGCGAAGGAGCGGTCTCGAATTTTATCCCTCGAGTAGGGCCCCTTCGGCCGGCATGGCCCTTGCTCCAACGTAGTATAAATCGCTTCATCTGGGAGCTGATTACATCTGTCGGAAAGTATCTTTTTTTTCGGTTGGATTTCTCTCGCGCCTAAAGAGGGCATTATGAGTCAGCCAGGCCCCCCCACCCACGCGCGATGACTATTTACTTATTTATTTTTACTATTATGTTTTTGTACACATTTGTTTACATTAGGAAAAACGTCGCAAGGTTGGGCCCCCCCGCAACTGCGGGGACTGCTCGGGCGGGGCTGCCACGCCACCGACTCACCAGTACAATATGGGACGTGCTCCAGCTGACGTCCATTCTCTCGCTCGTAGCGACTAGGCGAAGTCTTGCATGCACTGGCTCAAATCGCAGTATGGCACCAACTTTTCCAGCGCCACCTCTCATACTCTTTATCTAACTGCGTGGTAGTTAGGCCACAAACCTTTAATTTTTTCTTGACATCATTCGAAAGCTAAAAGAATGTTCTACATGGAGGTACTATTACTTTTTTTTAATAGTAAACTCTTGGGGACCAGTGCTGTAGAGTGATAAAGATAACCCAAGTTTTTTTTTGGCCCACCCTGTATATCATTTGCATGCAGGGCTGGCCGTAGACATGTGGCCCTTCCCCCTTCTCCCCCCGCCTCACAGGGCGCAAATTTATTAGGGTTGCCAAAAATGTGACCGAATAAACCAAGCAATAATAGATGCCAACCTCGGTTTCACTTCAGAAAGCGAAAGCCCAAACCCGATGAAATTGTGTGCGTTGGGGAGGGGGAGGGGGGGGGGGGGGGGGGCCGAAATGGCTAGGGCCAGCTTTGTTTGCATCAGGGGGTTGTGATTACTTGGAACATATTTTTCGCATTTCCCCGGAATTTTCAACACATTTTGAAATTTGAGTTCCTCGTCGTCGGTATCTATCCATGCACACTCCTGTGATCACGAACGACGACAGCGTCGGATTAAGTTTCCTTCGACTCCCGCAGAGGTAATCAGTCGAAGAAGCAGCCGCGACTGATCAGATTAACATGGCTTTTTTTTTTTTTTAGTTCCATCGACAACCCCATGATTTATCGGGAAGCCAGTGATTATTTATCCTCGACGACAGGGTGGAGGACGGAACCATCAATTTCCAGGGGATCCTGGCCGTCGCGCACGGCCTGGAGACGCTGGAGAGGCTGGGGGGCGGGATGGACGAGATCGGCGGGAGGACGCACGGCCTCGCCCGGTACGCGGTCGAGCGGCTGGGGGCGTTGCGGCACGGGAACGGGAAGCCGGTCGCCGTCGTGTACGGACGGGGGGACTTTGCGAGGCGGGAGACGCAGGGGGGGACGGTCGGATTCAATCTCGTGCGGGGTGATGGGTCCTTTGTCGGCTTTGCGGAGGTGGGGATCCATGAAGTAGCTAATAATTGTCTGGGTTTTAGCCGAGGTGAACGATCGGGTTTTCTGTCGGACAGGTGGAGAAGTTTTCCGAGTTGTTCAACATCCACCTGAGAACTGGATGCTTCTGTAATCCAGGTGCTTGTCTTCATTATTTGGGACTGAGCGAGGAGGACATGAAGAAACATTATGCGGTGAGTCGGCAACATTTAAAGTGTGCTTGTAATCAGAAATGACACGACCGATAATACAATTACTTAACACGACATGCAGTTTGCATAATTCTCAGATCGGGTTTTTTTTTTTTCCAGGCCGGTCACGTGTGCGGAGACGACCTCGACCTCGTCGAGGGTCGACCCACGGGGTCGGTTCGCATCTCCTTCGGTTACATGTCGACGAAGCGAGACGCCGACTCCTTCCTCCGGATGATCGAGGAATGCTTCTGCGAATCGGAATCCCCCGCGCCCAGCATCCCCCGAGAGATCTCGTCTCGGTCCGACCCGGGTCGAATCTCCCTGACCGACGTCTTCGTCTACCCCGTGAAGTCCTGCGGGGGCGTGGCGGCGAGGGACTGGCCCCTGACCGGGACCGGACTCGCCTACGACCGAACTTGGATGGTCGTCACGTCCGCTGGCGTCCCCTTGACTCAGAAGCGGGAGATTCGACTGTGCGCCCTGCAGCCGAGGGTGGATTTCGGGACGAACCGACTCGTCCTCGCGTTTCCAGGTCGGCTGCGGAAGAGTACACTGCACGGAAAAGACGAGGATGCTTTTTTCATTCGTTCGAGACATTTATTTCTCTCAGGTCACCCGGACGCGACAGTCCCCCTCGACCCGAACGCGACCCAGCCGACCGAGAAGAAAGACGCTCGCACGAGCAAAGTCTGTGGAGATCTCGTGTCGACCCTCGACTGCGGCGATGAGGCGGCCGAGTGGCTCTCCCGCGTCTTCGGTCGAGACGACCTCCGACTCCACCGACAGAACCCGGTCGCATCGAGGAAGAAAAACGGTCAGCATCTCGAACGACCGATGGAACTTTTGCGAGAACGTCACCGTTCGATTTCACCTTTACAGCACGGGAGGTGTCTCTGGCCAACGACTCCCAGTATCTGTTGGTGTCCCGGGCGAGCGTGAGGGATGTTTTGGGCCGCTTGAGGGAAAAGGGAGTCGATATCGAGGAGGACCGATTAGTCGCCCGATTCAGACCGAACTTAGTCGTCGATGGAGACGGTGAAACGCTTGCTCCCTTCGCAGAAGATGCCTGGGAATCTCTCGGGATCGGATCCTCGTCGTTTAAAGTTTGCCTCAGTCATCATTTCACCTTTTTCGAGTGAGGCAGTACTTTCAAATAATTCTTTTTTCTCATAGTGCCATGGCTTGTGTTCCCGGTGTCAGATGGTATGTATCGACCAAGAAACAGGAGAGAAGACCAAAGAACCCCTTGCGACACTCTCTGGATTTAGAGGTGCCAAGGCTTCGTTTGGAATTTATCTGAGTCGAACAAGCGGAAAACGGTTATGCGTCGGAGATTCCGTACTCTCTGGGTCTTTCGGAACACAGTGATATCTCCAGTGAACTGAAACTCCATGTTTTTTATGTCTCTTTTCAACGAATATGATGAAACATGCAATTCTCAAACTAGTTCGGTTTCCTTGTCCATCGACGGTAGAAACAACAAGATGTCGCGAGATACGAAAGAGGGTTTTGTACTTCTTTATTATCACAATTTCCTTGAAGGCAGCAGAGAATTAAATCCACCTCTTCAATGAGTCTTGTCAATTGGATCAGTCAAACAGAACACAAAACTAGTAAGAGCATCACCTGAGAGCAAGAAGAACTAAGGAGAGATCAAGATGGAGAAAAAATAGGAGGCGACAGGGTGCGAAGCGGAGGACGATGCCGACCCGTAAACTTGGCGTGATGGTTCGACCTCTCCTCTCTCTCGTCCGCAACTAGACGTTCGGCCATGTCGTCGTCGTCGTCGATGTCCGTGAGCTCGTCGTCTTCGCCTCCACTGGCGAGGGTATCACTTGGAAGACTCACATCACTGTGGTTATAATCCAGCAATTCATCATCACTGATGTCTGAACCTCCTTCCACGAATTCAGCAAACCTGCCAAAAAGAAATCCCATCAACCTCGATTAGCAAAAATTTATTGAGAATTCCCTCTAATGTTTCAGTTACTAGTTCAAGAATAAACCTATCAGATACAAAGTTTTTGAAACAGCATCAACCAGGCAAAAGCAGCAATTCCAAAAGGCATAACTTGACCAACCTCTCAGCACCTCGAGAAGCCTCTGCACTCTTGAAGCACATTATGGAAAAATGACTTCTTCCCATATCGAATGAACTAACATTTTCCTGATTTAGGTTTAGGCTGACCAAAGTAAACAAGTTAGTTTGAGTAAAAACAATCCTAATTGAACATGTTGTTAATCAGTCAAACCAGGCAGGCAAATGGTTCCCACACAAATTTATCTTCTTCCAGTGAATCAACTTTTACATCCAGCATGCATTACTGAATTTCGCAGTATCCCTTCCACACTTCTGTCATTAAGAAGCCAAACCACCTTGCAAACTTTCTCATCTCTGGCATCTACCTGGATGAACGACAACGGAACCGTGGGGATACCGACAAGCAGGGGCACCTTTTGGGATTGGACAGTCGTTGGACTTGCTTCCATGGAGTTGATGTTGGGCTCTTACAATAGTTTCTTAGCTCATCCAGGCCTTTTTTTGTCTCCCTGACACCTTGATCGATGTACTCCTGCTGCGTCAGAAGGCGTGGCCGCACCGGGAACGTGGAGTTCCTGAATGCACATACAGTAAATGCACTTGCCTCCATAAGGAATAATGAGGGAAAAAATATGAAAGAAACAAGCAACTGACCAGAGGGCCCTGATGTAATTGATCCAGCGGGTTGGGAAATTGTAGAAAATAAGGAGGCCCACGACGACCAAAAAACTGAACTCTTGCATTTGACTGCTATAGAACACTCCAATCAAGGATGAAAGCTACAAAGAACCAAGACATTTTCAGAAACATCTTCAACCAAAAATAAGCTATAATACTGGGTGATACCTTCAGTACTCCAGAAATTTATTAAAAACCAATTACTTTACAGAAATACTCAATTAAGCTTACATGCTATTCCAAGAAAAACTTGAAAAATTATTGAGAAAAATATAGGGTACTAACTTTTCAGTCAGACTCAAGAAAAGGCCAATATCATATGAATTTAAACTATCAAAGCACACATTAGTATTTGCTTCATAAGGCTTGGTAAGAGTGAGTGCTCTTAAATCCTAACCTCCAGATTCTTCAGAGTTTTTGATTAGGCATGTTAAAGAGTGAATGGACTAGCAATCCCACAAAAAAAATTATAATAGAATGAGGTCTCAAAATGATTGTCCCAAGCTTATTGCTTGAAGTGCAGTGATGAGCAACTTCATCAGTCAACTCCTCTTCAAGAGCAGAAATGGGAATGTGTCAAAATTGGAGACCAAAGTTTTATTGTAGCAATATTCCAGGTTTAAGTATTTTGGAACTGTACTCAGTTTGTACTGAATCTCTGAAATGGTAAAGGTATTTTGGAATCACCCTGTACAGAGGCACTCACTTGAATGGCCCATTGCATAAGCTGGATAGATCTGGGATGTCTGACCGGTTGAAAACGGTATAAAAATCCAAACGTGAGGACACCAGTGATGATTGCATATCCGAGAAGCCAATTGCGGTATTGAGTGACCAGATGATAAAAATTATCAAAGAAAATTCGAAATATATAGACACTCAGGGACCAGCCTCCAAGGAGGAGGCCCACCGCTACTGGTTTCTGTAAAGAGTGACAACAGCCGATTTAATTCATCACGTCAACAACTCACACCTATTCATAGATATAGAAAATACTCACTCTTGGAACAACTCTGCTGCAAATGAGTGATAAGAGAAGCAAGCTTGTCATGATGCCAAAGCAGACTCCTGTTCCATAATACACAGCATTACTCTCACTTAACTGCCCTGCTTTGAGGAACATCACCATCCCAGCACCAAGCAGGATCACTCGCCAAGGATCAATTACTGCATCAGATATTGTGCAATGTCAGGTCTGTACTACCATTAATCTTGATTTAATATACTGGAAAGAGGCTTACTTTGCTTCACAAGGCTCAATAAATAGGCATCTTTGGTCTCGATTCCAATGCACGTCTTCTGAAAGTTGTCCACGTAGAGTAGTCCCGGCTTGAAGAGTGTGGAGCGAACTGGAAATCGCAGGAGGCTGAGAAGCCATCCGCTCTTAGCCTCTTGATAGTCTTGATATACTGCAGCTTCATCCGGGCCGTAATAAATGTCATACAGCTTCGATGCATTGATCATTTCTACCCTGGCCTACATAAGAAGGGATAGTTTAGGAACTGCAATATAATGACACTTCCCTTGCTGAATAAGGACACTGCATAGTACCGAGATGGTAGTGAAGATGTACTGCGGGCTGCGGGACCCAATTCCATGATAGCAGAAGATATTGAGTTCCTGTGATGCTTTTTCTGTTTTATTTACATGAAAGACTTTGGTTCCACCCAAGGTGTGAATTGGCACTGGTGGAGCTGCAAAGAAAAAGACATTTCCTTAAATTTAAATGTAACATATGTGCACTATAGAAACAAGCTTTGCATGTACTGAGAAACCTCTGGCAAAATTTGAAGCCAAAACAGATGATACACGAGGTGACAATTTCATCCATTCATATTCAAATATTTAACAGCAAGAAGGTAGATGAATGCTGAATCATCATGAATGATTCAAAGGAGTCTCCAACAAATGCCAGAGAAATCCTATGATCAATGTCATGCCAATGAATGAACCTGCAATAAAATGTAATAGTATACATGTCAGGCAAGACTGCCCAGATGGAGCAGCTACTATCATTATCAATTTTCAATCACACATCAAAGTCATTCAAAAGCTAATGCACTCCATATGTCATATCTCACACTTCATGAAAGCAAAATAAGCACTTAGCTCTCAGGTATACTTGCATACATTCAAAACTAGCAGAAAAACTTCACTAGCTCACAATGAGCAGTCAACGGGGATGCATCTGGTATTTCCTGATAGAGCAAGTCTGTGATTGGCCTGAAGACTCCTCTCATCAGGCCAATACAAGCATGAAATCCTGGCAGAACATAAGGAAGCATGTCCACTTTGTCTGCCTTGGATGGCTGATGATGAGGACAAGCAATGATCTCTTCTAGTTCTGGCCTCAGTGCCTTGTTTTTTAAAAATTCCAAAGAACTCCACAATCCTTCATACCATGATATGGGTTGGATGTGCTTCAGTAACTCCTCCATGGAAAGAGCATTCTTATCTGGCAAGATGTTCTTATCAACTTGGACATCTATCTCTTTCTCTATCCCTTCCTGTTTGGATTTTCCTTGCACTTCAAGCTGTGCAGTTTCAGGCTCTTTCAGGGTCTTGCTCTGGAAAATGAGCCACAGGAGCCAGGATGACCAAGTGCTCTTCTTTCCTTTATCCTCATCATCATTTGGCTCTATTGATGTGAACCAACCAGAGCATTTAGAAGGAACCCTTTTGGCATCATTCTCAGCCATTATGATTTTTCCCGAAGACCATTGAGACAACCAGAAATTCAAGGAAGATACATCATCCTTCACACTCTTAGCCTTATGGTGAACCTCATCAGTAGCTTTCACCAAGTCTTTCGCCTTGGCTATGATGTACTCAGACTGATATGCCAGCGTCTTTTTTTCAACAACTCGAGCAGCCGCTTTACAACTGTCGGCTTTACCTAGGACATCATCTGCAGCATGGAGCAAGTCCTGTCTGGCTTTGGACTCCGTATCGACTGGATCCTGAGATTCCGAACTCTTCCACCACGTGTAAGGAGCCCAAATGCTAGCAACCCGGTCGCCCTTTGACATCGACTCACGCCCGACATCGTCCCCGCGAGTTTCCCCCACGTCACACTCATCGCTTGGTCTAGGCCTAACGTCCGGGTGACCAACGGCAGCGGAGAAAGAGGCATTCTTGACGTTCGAGAATCTAGATTTACATTTCCCAACGAGGCCACACACAACCCTTCTCACCCTACCTTTGAAAGAAGCTTCTCCGGCCGAAGACAGTGGTAGAAGGCAAAGGAGAACGAAAACCGGGAATTTCGAACGACAGCCGGCCGCCGCCATGTTTGGCGTCTGCTTGGCTCCGCTTCTCTGTCGTCTGCTCAAAGTATGTCAGCTGTCGTCTGCTCCACTTAATGCTGCAGTTGAGCTCCCAAAACTTTTGAGTTCGACTATTTTTCATTTAACAGCGAAATTATTGCATGAAGATGGCAGTTAACAGATGTCGGCTGTCAGAAGGCGCTAAAGTGAATAATTTGCGGAACTCAATAGAAAACCGCCACCATATGGGCACGTCGTAAGCGTCACCTACATTGTGAATTACATACTTTCACCTGAGAGCCGTCCGGATTGAGTGCTCGCGAGCGCACAACGTGGCATCAACCCCGACCGCCAATCGATCAAAGTTTTCGTGGAACCCCATCCTCGCTAATTGTGGGACTGAAACACGATCTCCTCGATGGAATCACGGAGAGTGCCCGACTCAATCTGGATGGAATTTCTTGATGAGGAACAAAATTACCCTCGTGCTTCGAATGAAATTAACATTCGTTTGCAGTTTTTTTCTTCATTTCCTGCGCATAATACGAAAACTTCACGCTTCGTATCTCCTTTTCCCGTGCATACAAAGCGACTCCCGAGCCGCAAGGCCGACTGTTCAAGGCTGAAAAGATTTCCTGTAGTAAAAGTATGAAAAAGAATTCGGAGTCACGAGCTCGCGTCATCTTTCGATTTCATCACCATCAGAATAAGTTCCAGAGCGAATCTTTAAAAGGAAATTTTTAAAATTTCATGCCGCTGTCCTCGTCGGCATTTCCCAATCGGCTTTCGTCGCAGCTTTCGTCGTTTCTCTCTTTTTTTCGTCGAGGAAATTCACCGGACGTACAAGGACAACGTGCCCTTCGTGTCGAAAGTCACCTTCTCGTCGGCCTTGGGCAACTTCGATTCAGCATATCGGGGAAATTTGCATGCCTCGTTTCGGCCTTGTTCGAGGACAGAAAGACCTTCTGGCATTTCCGAAGCGGCTGAAGGCGATCCTCCCGCATCGAAGACATCGCCGGTGAAAGTCACAATTCAGCACGTCGCGTCACGCCATATGTCACACCTTCCAATGCAGCGAAAGATCGAATCTGCAAACCAGGCATGCAAGACCCCTCCCCCCCCATCCTATCGCCTCCGATCCTGCCCCGCACCCAGCAGTCCTCGAAGCAAACGAGAATCCCTTCGATCGCCTCATCCCCACTTCGACGGGATGAGAGGGCACGAAGCGACAAACATCCAACACCCCGTACCAGCCATCCCCTTCCCACCCCGCAATGCAAGGCCCATCCCACCCTCAGCGCCATCCCTAGCCTACGCCGCCGTGCAGTCCTCTCCCAGGAGGTCGAGAAAAAAAGCGAGATGATGAGATTCAGTCACGAAAATCTCCATCTGTGTAGAACTGAGTTCTAAGGAACCCTGCTGTTTTCCTTCTTCTTGCTTCTTTTCGATCGATATATAGGTCCGGGTCTCCTCATGTGGCAACCATCAACACCGCACCACAGAGGCGCAGCAAAAATTGCATTAGCGACTCATCCTCACCTGAAAGCCGAGCGGAAAGGGCTCGAGCCACTCCCTCGAGGATACTTTAGAATCGTCGCCAGGTCGGGAACGCGCAGAAATCGAAGGACCGCGGTATCCCGTTCGGGAACGACGACGGAAAAGCGTAGCCGAGCAGACCTCGTCGGATCGTCCTCGGATACTTCTCGTGCCAGTCGATGGCAGCGCAAAATGTACCCCTTTCCGTCGCCCGTCGCCGTCGGGAGGTCAAGGCAGAGTCAGACGAAATCATCCTTTGAGGGCTTTTTGCATCACGAATTCTTTCTCTACACAATCCTCAACGCTTCGAAAGCGTGCCTGCGTCTGACCACGCCTTCCCAGACTTAAAAAACACATTCTTTTAATTTAAAAAAACACTCAAGGACATCCGGCATTCTACCATGTTCAGCCGCGACCACGCTCAACCCTGGCCATCCAGCTCATCAGCCAGAAAAGATTAATGGCGGCCGCCATCTTGTTATGACGGCACAGTCTGAGCCGCAGGCAGGGCTGCATCGCTAACATTTGCGTCGTTTCGAAACGGCTCGCGGAAAATTCTGGCAGCACTCCCATTAGGCGCGGAGAAAGGACGGCCTACCATATCTTTCATCGATCTGTCCAACGGAGTAATTATCATGTTTGAAACTTGGCACTCCTCTTTCCTCAAGCAGACAACACCGCATGACGTCATCCGGCGATGTTTACTCATTTGCATGAGAACCGAATCGATTGCGGCTCTCAAAGCCGGCTTCTCGTCTCCTGTCGGCCTTGAGAAAAAACGCAGGTACGTGACGACTATGCGATTTCAAACACGACCGGCAGTCGACCGCGATTCAGCGTGACGGATTGCGTAGGAAATATTTAGGGTGCGAGACGTCACGTTTTCCAGGGGTCCGAGGATCGAGATCAAGGCGCGGAAAACTCGTGAATCGGATCGATGGATCCCTTCGACTCTCAGCAATGACCTTCGGGTCGGGAGGGGGCGGGGCCAGGTTCGTTTTCTGCTCGATTTGCTTCAGCTGATGGGCGGAATGAAAGAATTTGCGCAGGCGGGAGGAAAAGCCTCCGGAAAGCTCAAATTCTAAATCGACGAAGGGACTGGTTTTAATGTCGCGTCTCATCGTTCATAAATAAGGAAACACACTTAACGACGCAATTCAAAGTAAACAGTCGCAAAAGAAATAAAATCCACGGACTCGAGCCGATTGACTCAATAAGGATATGCTCCTAGGAACTTGTCCGCGCCAGAAAGTTTCCTTGTGCGGGCAATAAAATAATTTGTCAGAATAGATTTTTCGAAAAAACAAAAAACAAAACACTCAACTATTACTGCCAGAGCATTAATCTCACCAATGAAACTTATAAAGGCGTCCTCAGAAGGAAAGTTTGCAACTCGCAAAGCAAAAGCAAGAGGGAAAACATGGAGTGGGCGAGGACCTCGATCGAAGCCCGGAACCCCATATCCTCCCAATCCGTCGACCTCCGCAGCCGGGTGAGATTCCTCGCAGAGATCCGAATCGCACGGCGATTGAGCGGCTCGGTGCAGGCGATCCGAATCGCACGGCGAGTGAGTGGTTCGGTGCTGGTGATTCTGCGTCCGGGGAAAGGCGAGAGGCCAAAGGATCCGACGCCGGTAAGAAATCTCTCGGCCATCTGCACGATCGGTCACTTCGGCTCATCTGGATCGTCGAGCTAATGATTCTCTCCACTATCGGATAGAGTACACCATATAAAAGGAGCACTCGACCGGGGAGCACGCGAAACGGCTCACTAAGTAAAACATGACAGGTCACGAAACTCTTCCGTCCACTCCCGGCTCGATCCCGCGACGAAACGAAAATCTGCAAATATTATCCACTAACCGGTTCGACGCCGTTTTTTCTCTTCGATATCGCAGCGTTCATCGATCGATCGATCGATAGTTGCTCTTCAGCACCATGTGATTCTTCCGCGCACGTCAGCGGCGAACGCGAAGGCTCACGACTTGAACGGGGACTGCATTCGATGGCGTCGCTCGGATGCACTAAAAAAATTAGCATTTTATGTAAATGCTATCATTATGCAAATAAAATTTCCTTTCAAATTGGAATTTCATTTTACAAAAAAAAAGAAATGCTAAAAAAGACGATGAGCAGAACGAAGACCGAAATCTCAACTGCAGCCAACTATGAAAATAAAAAATGAAAATTTGAACCCACATATTTTAAGTCGAGAATCACCCGTGCAAGATGATGCTGGCGAAGGCGGCAGGACTCATTTGCAAAAATAATAATAACATGATCATGATATGCAGTTTGAAAGACAATAAAAATATGCAAAGGTGAAGATATAAATAATTTAGCAGGATTCTATTCGGTTCCAATGGGACTATTGTGGTTCGGCACGTGGAGTTAAAGATAACGATAAAGATGCTATACGAGATAAAGGCTTTCGTATCCTGGTACAAGGCTTTTATCTCGGAGTGGATCCATCCTTGGTGACTTCGAGAAAGTCCAGAAAAGGAAGAGGAAAAAATCATTTTATTCGAAGCGGAATGCCTTCGGGTTTTATTCGAAGTGCTGTTTAATATTCAATGGGTGCGAAAACAGGGCGAGTTATTTGATTCGTCGAGGGAATCAAAATTTTCCCAAGATTTTAAAAATAATCAGGAAAATATTTGCTAGAGAAACACTCGAGATGATCGCGGATGAGATGAAGCATCTCGGGCAATATTTACTTTCCATTAAGCGAAATGTCGTGCGGCTTCAGCGGTTTCGATCGGCGTAGCGGTCGCCTGCCCGCAGGTGAAATGCAGTCGCGGATCGGCGAGCGCCGAGTGAGCGCCACGAGTGCCGGGGTCGTTGGGTACGTCGCGGGTGTTACCGAGGTTTCGCGCCGGTTTGCAGGTTTCGATGGGATCGTGACTCGCTCTGCCGTTATGAAAGGCGGTAATTGCGTCTTGGGTAAGAATGAGAAAAAAAGGCAAAGGTTATACACGGTAGGTGAAAAACTGAAGGCTCAGGGCCAGGGATATCCGCTTTGTTTACAGCCGTTCGATGCGACTGGTACGGCCAGGGAAACAGCTGATCGACGGGAGGGAGCTTTAACGAAAGTGGGCCAGTTCTGGTCGGGACTCCATGGCGAGAGCATCGCGCTCTCTCGTGTTGGATGTCATGATCGCGCGGGGGCTCGTCCGTCTTGTGTTTGTGAGTCCAGAGACGTGATCGTGGAGGTTTTCGATGGTGCGGCGAGGCCCGGCTGGTCGTCGATAATCATCGGTGAGCATTCCACGGCCCGGCAGGGTTCGTTTGATCCGAGTGCGATGAGACGATGAGATTCCGACGAGGAACCCCGCGAGCGGTTCAGTCACCTTTTCGAAACGGGACCGAGGCAGAAGGGGAGCGGTGCCCATGCCGATAGATGAGCAGTTTCCCGTTTCGTGAGCCTATGGGAGGGAACCACGTGCTCGGTCGTTGACTTCGGACAAGTTCTGGCTTGCAGGCGATCTAACCCTCTCGTCGTGATAGGTCCTGGCTCTCGTACCGTGACGTCCGTCTTCGCGTAGGCGAAGGAGATAGAACCTCTTTAAGTCTTATGCGACCGGAAAAAGGATGCATTCGTGATCGAGGAGACTGAAAATCCCGATGCGAAGGATTGCCTTTGTCTAGTTCCTGGCGCTCGCTTCAAGGTGAACGGGGGCCAGAAGCCAAGGACGTGCTCACGTGGATGCTTCTTCGCCTGCGTTGCAGGCGAGAGTTGCAAGCGAGAGCCCCTGGAAACATCCAGCATAAATCGCATCTATTTTGGCACGCATGGAATAGTTGTCAGGCTGCCCGCGCAGGTGTCTATACTGTGTTTCCAAGGGCCCCGGGCTCGGCCAATCCGCGCGGGGGCTGGGAATCAGCTGATGCTAGCCCAGGCTGTTAAGTTGGCCCCTCCGTCCCCCATGGATCCCGAACGAGGATACGAGATAGAACGATCCATAGGATTTTCCTCGCCGATGACGTAAGGGGGAAATCCAGGATCGGCTTCAGAAATGAAATGCCGAAAAAAAGAAAATGGAAAAGCCTTCGTGGAAGTCCTCTTCCTTTTTACCCTTCCTGGAAAGGAATGACGAAAATCGATTTGTGGAGGAGGACGTGCCATGTTGGCAGCGATGACGCGGTTCCGCGGCGATCGCATCTCCACTCTCGCTCACGTGAGAACGACACCCTCTTCGATCGCCCTACTTCGACGACAGGAAGCGGAAGACTCATCTACGACTCTCCGCCGTCTTTGTGCGAAAGAGGAGCAAAGCTGGTGACCTTGCCATCATCAGCTGTTTCAGCCCGAGCCTGGCCATACCAGCCGAGCTGCGCGGCACTCCTCGCCCGCAAATGATGCAACACGATTCTCCCGCTCGGAACTCATTTTATTCACAAAACCAATTAGCATTGCAATTATTCGCGTTCGTTTTCGGCCGTTGCGACACGGATCAGTCCCTCTCCGCATGATTGAGAGCGACGAAGGGAAGATAAGGAACTGCCCGGCTGTAGACGTGAAAGTCAGACTGGCATTGCGTAAAGGCAACGGGGAACTCACACGGACTGGCTGAAGGTCTGAGACTTTTTTTTTTTTCCGCATAGCCTTCCTTTCACGAAGTTAAACCTTGCACTTTCTCTCACCTCAATTGTGTGCACTGAGCGAATCGGAAACGGGTTTCTCTAACGTTTTCACTCCTTCTGGCGCTCCCTTGACATCATTCAGACCAGTAGCCCAAAGCCGTTCTTAAATTACCGTACTTACTGGCTGGAGCCATTATCCGTTCGACCGACCCTCAATTGCAGCAGTCAGTAGAGCGAGATGACGTCACGAATGACGGCGAGCAGTCGACACTCGTGACGTAGGCGCTCAGCTGACGGGCACACGTGTTGTCCGTGGTTCTTTGTTCGCATGCGCGTCCCCTTTGGCGTCAGCAATTTGATCATCGAGCCCAGGCTATGTCGCATTTCCGTGCTGGATGGAAGACCAGACGGAATGCCCATATGGCACCGGTTCATCTCATTACGCAAGGGTTGGCCTAGACCTAGGCTAACTGTGGCCTGGTCGACACCAGTGGAATCGTACGCCTAACGTTAGAATGGCTTTCCGTTCCCAAATGCTTCGGACGTGGAGTGGTTCTTCCTCGTAATGAGCAGGACGGTGCTGCATCAGAAGCACAGGTCATGAAGAACAGGGTTTGCGATGTCACAGATGGAGAGTTAGAGTGGTGGCTCAGAGGTTTGTTCGATCTAGGGAAGGTCTAATTGCAGAGATGGATTCACGTATGAGTTAGGCCTAGTTTGAGAAAGTTGATTGATCAGGGCCATGCGTTTGAATTCGCAGGTGGAGAGACTGAGACCATGGAGGAAGCCGTCGATGTGGAGCCTTGTGATGCCTTCACCGATGTGGGGGCTCTCATCCTGGAGGGCAGGTTGAGGGCTCCGAGTCTCAAGGGTTACAAGGAGGGACCTCACGCTCCGCCTGTCTCAGGTTTCTCGAAGCATGAATGTTCTCCTTCGTCTTTTCTCGTGAGTGGCTGCCCCATCCAATTAGAGCGGTCAGCACCAGTTACGACGAAGCTGTCACTGGTTTAATTCTTGCAGTGCAAGAGAGATGAAGCTTGCAAGAAGTACATGCTTCTCCTGTGGAAAAGCAATGTGCCAATGTGCATAGAGGTTTTTCTCGGTCCATCTTGTGCTCACGGCACCCAGAAGTCCCAGTCTTTGGATCCATCGGTCATCCCTGAACCCAATTATGTCCTATTGGAGCAGTGGAGGATTCGCCTCATTCCCCTCAGGTATCGAGACCTGTTGCGACCTGTTGCCCTGTCGCGAAAGGAAACAAAGAATCCACAGATTGAAACTGTTGTATTTACAGTCAAGGAGCAGCATGGGTAGCCTCAGGTGCGGCAAGATGTCGACGGAGCCTGCTTCAAGCACTGAGATCATATCTACACTTCTCACAGCTGACAGCTTGGTACAGTAGATCGGGAGGCACAGAGCCCCTGAACATTGTGTATCGCATCACAGTGCTCGGAGATGCTTTCTCACACAAGTTCCCTTCCAAGCCAGGATCTCACACTTTTCCCATCTCATATCTTGGAAAAAATGAAGGCATACAAGTAGGGCTGTCAAATCCATTATTTTTAACACTTCTTGTTTCTCTTGCACATCTGGTGATTTCACTATATGATTGCTTTGCAGATATCTGTGATGTTCAGACACCGAACAGAGAGCATACCTCTGGTGCCTTGCCTCCACACCGAATGCATCTCGTTGACTGGCCACAAAAATGAATTGCCATCCTTTGCCAAGCCACCTGATCTCTGTAATCCACCAATGTCATCTCTGCTTCCATCCCGACGCCTCTGCGTGGAGCAGGACAGGTGTTGCATGCATGCCATTTTCCTTCTGCATTTGGTGTTTGGCCGGAAGTTTCACATCTTGTTCTTTTACCCCAAAAGGTCGGAGGAGGACTTGCGTCGGTGCGTGATGAGGCTCAAGGCCGGTATGCCATTAGACGAAGGACACAAAAGCAGTTCTGAGGATTCTTTGCTGGGAGAAAGCCTTCTCGACCCCCCAGGGAGTTTGGGGAAGTATCCGAGACGGTATCAAAGCCCTTCTCGGTGTGTCTCGCCTTCCTTAGAGGCCCCAGAGCACCTTCTCACTCGAGGTATGTAGTTTCTGAAGGTCAACATGACAGAAGTGAAGGTAAGACACTCATGGCGAGGATGGAATTCTCAAGGTGGAGAGGAACGAGGAAGGCGCTCGATGAGAGAGTCTTTCTCTGAGAGAAAATCCCAACACCACCACCGCTCTCCCCCACCTCCACCTCGTAGGGAGGCATTCCATCGGGCTAGAGGATGTGGGGGCAATCCAGGGAAGCATCCTTGCACATGCATCAAGGACAAGGATGTTGATGCCATCAGAAACATCGAGGTTGAGGAATATGCTCATCCAGAGCTTGAGAATGAGGAAGGAGCATGGTGTAGAGAACGTACTTCACCTCACGGTGGGGCACGGCCAAAGCAGAAATCTCAGAAGAATGAAAAGCAGGATCTTCTCTCCTTCCTAACGTGAGTTTCTGCACCTCATTGGACTCCCATTTCATCTCCTTGAAAGAGTAATTTCTCTAGAGTTGCCATGAATGAAGAACCTTGTATCAAGTTAATTGCATGCACCTGACAGGTGAAATCTAAGTTGGGCCACTATATATATTTGCCTTAGCCCATCTAAAATAGTCAATGTTAACCTTATCTGGTGCATCACATTACAACCACAGTGTATTGTGTGCTGTGAAACTTCTAATTCTCCACTGTCTTTTTGCAGACAACCATTCTCAGGGTCTGACCCACAGGTGCATCCACCCAGCCAGACATATGTTGTGGCCCATTGTGAAGAGGAACTAGAACCTGAATCCAGGAGTCTTCTGAATGAATGGGAAGACCACCAAGGTACATCAGACACTGGAAAGGGTGCAAGACGCAAGATGCCGATGGCACGCCTGGTGCGCGAGAGGACGCCTCTGTCCAACGTCAGCACGAGTCAACCGGTGACAAACGCTCTGATGCGAATGGAAAGCTGCATCTTAGTGTCTCCCTCGATGAAACGAGGTCCATGTGATGAATCCAATGATGATCTGTGTAATGGATCGAACATTGATCGGTGTGAGACTGCCGAGTCGTCCACTGCCCAAGAGAGTCTTTCAGCCCGACGTGCCTTGGATTTTGATCGGAACGAATCCATGTCCGAAGTTCAGAGTCTTGAGCTTGAGAGGGCCTATCTTCAGCGCAAGCTCTGCTTGAAGCGGAAGGATTCTGTACAAATTGAGGTTCGTGTGGTTTTCCTCCTTTGAAGGTTGACTTCACATGCATGTCTTGTGGAATACAATGAGTCACTTTACAGGGATCAAGGACAGTGCCCTCAGCCACTGCAAAGGCATTGTTTCGTCGCTCCCTTGACAGTGCAGCTTCTCTGGTGTTCCATCATCGCTCAGGCTTACCACTGACTTCTTCTCCTGCTCCTCATCGGAGGGGAAAGGCTTTTGACTTTGACAGCTCCCTCAACTCTGTTCATGCCATCAAGAAGTGAGATGATAATATAGTGTTTTTCACTTGAGTTAGACAATTTTTCACTTGACTTAGACACACGTGCATGGGACGTTCCTCATGCATCGAGTGTCTAACTGAAGTGAAAAACACTAGTACACTGGTAGCTCTGGTATTTTTTATATGTATGCTGTATCATCTCTCTTTCACAAGTTTTGGAAAGCAGGCTTTGATGGATCCTCCTTGCTCCAAGAGGCTGAGCAATCATATCTTTCTTTGATTCCAGTGCTCTGTTTGATTCTGATCAAGAGGAGGAAGAAGAGATCTGTGAAGAACAAGAGCCAGTAAAGCAGAATCCTAGCCTCACAGCTCCCACCTTGGTCACTTCCAGCAATCTCCTTGGGAATTTTGAAGAGTCTGTTCTAAACGGACGCCTGGAACCAGTTTCCACAGTTGAAGGCTTCACTGCCGAGATTGGGGCCAGTGGCTCCTTCTGTCCAAAGCACATCACTCTCCCTGTCACTGTATGACTGACTTCTTTTTTGTGGAAACCACTTCTATGGGGGTGGGATGGGAATACATGTGTATGGTTTATTTCTGTAGGTGTTCTTCTACACCCTGTGTGACAACGACATGATCTCGTCTCCGTACCTGTGCCACATAAACTTGGGGGAAAAGGGATACCGGGTCCCACGTCAGGGGACGATCCAGGTCACCCTCTTCAACCCTCACAGGACTGTCGTGAAGATGTTTGTCATTGTTTACAATCTGGAGGACATGCCACCATCTGCCAAGACCTTTCTTCGCCAGCGTACCCTTTACATGCCAGTCGCTTCATCTGACCAACATCACGACTCACAGAAGTGGCTTCGCTACCTCATTCATCTCAGGTAGGATCACATTTGCTTCCTGAAGCTTGAAATCATTTTCATGACGATCTGGATTGATGTCCCAAAGATCCAAGAAGGAATCTCAGGAGTAACATTAAGTCTCAACCTTTCATGCCTCTAGGATCTTGGTATAACCGTACCCTTAGCTAATGACATTTGAAGAGTATATGTACCCCTTGTTTCAGGTTGAACAGCAGCAAATCAGGGCACATCTACCTCCACACGGACATCCGTATGATCGTCTTTCGCAAGTCGGACGTGGATGCAGCCATGCTGCACAGCGAGGAGGGACCATACGAGCTGCGCTCCTTCACGCGAGGACCTGACAATCCCAGATTCTCTCCCAGGAAATGACATCCGTGGCATTCAGTCGCCAAGAGAAAGGCATTGGGCATTGAGGGAAGTGGAAAAAGGATATGATGTTGTATTTTTTTGTCGGTGTTTGAGAAATTAAGGTGCTCGATCCAGATTTCCTGTATTCTTTAGGAATCAGTTCCCATGCACAGTAAGTCACGTTCATGCATCGTGTTCGTGTTTGCGATGGTGTTGGCATGAAATTGCATTGGGCAGGGGTCCCATTGTGAGGCGAGCAAGCACAGGCTTAACATCTACTGTATGTGCTGGCTGTGATATTGAGATTTCATTTTGGTCAAGTGAACATAGAATTTATGCAGTTAGGCGCTCTTCTGGGCCGCGGGCCGAACGGGTTTCGTCATCCCGTGACCATCTGCCGGGTCCCACTGTACATCGGTTTGAGTTTTGTGTATCTGTTATATGCTGGGCTTTCGATACCATCTTACTGCATTGATTTTGTGGGAATCGAAGGGGATTTTAGAGGGGGGAAAACTGGCTTTCTTGCACTTTTGTTAGTGGAGAAAAAAAAAAAGAGTTCAGATCTGTGATGATATCCAGGAGGGTGATGCAAAGAAAGATGTCTGTATTTGATATGTGCATAGAGAGTAGTAGAGTAAAGAAGGAACTATGAAAGGGATTTGGTGTCCCGAGCGTGAAGACATCCTAGTCACGTTGCTCTGGATTCCTTTTTGTGCAGGAAGGAATCTGTATAGAGGGCAACAGAAGGAAGAAAAGGGTGGTTTTTTTGTTTTTACTGGATTTCATCCAGCTGGTCCTGATGTATGGCCAATAAAAAAGTGCTGCATGAACATGTCTCATTTTTCTCTCTCCTCTCAATATATAGACATTATACAGGGTGTCCCACTCGCTTTGGTACCCGAAAAAGCGCGAATAACCTTTAAACTATTGAACGTATTACAACGAAATTTGAACTGCACGTACCATACTCTATGACAATCAAAACGATGTCACAACATATGTTGGAAATATCCGCCGTTTGCATCCAAGCATGCTTGGTTGCGACCAAACACATCATTTTGATCGTCATAGAGTAAGGTACGTGAAGTTCAAATTTCGTTTTAATACGTTCAATAGTTTAAAAGTTATTTGCCCTTTTTCGGGTACCAAAGCGAGTGGGACACCCTGTATATTGGGACTGATTGAACTTCTTGCAAGGAATGAGTCTCGATACGTGACGAAGTTTGGTCCCTCCCAATACTGGAAGTCAAACCTCCAAACATTTTTAGAAAACCTTTCGGCTTCAATCACTTCGTCCTAAGCCTTCGGAAGAAGCAACCCGATTCGTGAGCCAACGCAGTGCTTATTTCATCGGGAACCCCTCTGCAGGTCTTCAGAGCCAGAAAACCCGGAGACGCTCGAAGCGAAAGGTCGCAAGGTCGCTGCTCATTTCGTATTCGTCTCGTGTCGGCGTCCCAGACACTTAAGCTCCGTCTCTGTATTTGCCAAGTACTCCCCCAGTTCGATGACTTCTCCTTGGACACCGACCAACGGCACGTCTCGGTTTCAAGGCAAGGAAATTGGCAAGTAGCACGAGTGTCGAGAGCGAACAGGCCCCGAAAGAAAAAGTTTTCTTTGGAGAAATATATTAACATGGTGCATCTGTGTAAAGCCCGCATTAGTTTTTCAACTAACACTTTTTTTTGTACTGCATCGTTTCGGTTCGTTGACGTACCATTCGAAAGAGCGGGGTTTCCCATTTTATGCGCGCTTTGAACTTTATCGATTCATACTGTATAAATACGGATACGGTAGATGGCGTAAGTGCCACTCTTATCCGTCTTTTTCGAAAAGAACCGAACATGCAGCTTGAATGCAACAAAACGAGTTGATCGCAAAGGTGAATGCGTCATTTTGGATGCAATCGCGTTCTAGCGCATATCTGTCGCGATCTTCCGCGAAGGCGTTGAAAATTACCGGCAAACCCGACTGCGCGATCGGATCGGGAATCGAAGCATCCTCGGATCGGGAATCGAAGCATCCTTGGATCGGGAATCGAAGCATCCTCGGATCGAAGAACGCACGACGACGAACTTGGGTGCGTTGCCAACCGGGTGGAAGGTGCGCAGAAAATGGGACTGTACGAAAAAGTTATACGAAAAAAAAAAATCTGGGCTTTTTACAGAAACACCCTGTGTTTTGGAGACCTTCCACGTGCTTTCTTGCACAAATGACAAAAGTAAAAAAAAAAAAAAATTAATTGGTCTCGTTTCGTAATCCATCCCTACGGGAATTCGTTTCGTCCTCGCAGACGTTACGTAATCCAGACGGAGGCAACCAGGCAACCCTTTCCTATGAGTCACTTTGGGAAGTAGAGCCACTATTAGTTGCCGCAGTTGTCATATTGGGACCAGATCTGTCTCATGTAATTTTAAATTGTGAATCGATTTAAAGCCGGATCTTTCGACGAGTCCCAAAAGGGCTAAAGCCGACATCATGCCTCCCATCATGTATCGTGTCCGAGCCGGTTCCGAGCCGGTTCCGTGTCGGTTCCGAGCCGGCTTCCTTCCACCTGATGCGAGACAGACACGAATCTCCCCCTGCCACTCACATCTGTTTTGTTTTGTTCGTTCGTTCGTCTGTTTTTTTTTTCTTTTTTTTTCGCAAATTGCATAGTATTGAAGGCATTACCTCGACGACCGAGATCGGATGCCTCCGCGTCCGTGACGTCACTCACCCGAACCTGCAAGCAGCTCTTTCTTCGCTCGACCTCATCCAGGAATTTACAGACAGGATTCCTCGATCCTGACTCAAATTTACTTAAATACCGGGTGAGACAAAAAAAAAAACAAAGAAACGCGCTGCTCTATGAGATTCTTCAGAGTTTATGCAAATAGCAGGAAACCCTTTCCACTCGTTTGTCGAGCTTCATCCATCGGTCGTAGGAAAAAAAACCTTTTATAAAGGGTTAAAAATGCTCTTTGCGAAAGGATTTGAATTTTGCAAGAATTTCCTGTCGATCTATCGGGAACTTTTTTTTCTCGACGGATCCTGAAATACGAAATTCCTTCCTGGAAATCGCCGGACGCAAGTCGGAGATCTGCTTGGCGGATTCTCGAGTGCAAAAAATGTAATCTCAGTTGCTTTTGTAAAAAAAAAAAATTAGTCGTGTGCTAAAACGACTAGAGATGAACGGGAGAAGATTTTCGGATGCAGAGAGGTGTGGATGAAAGGAATTTCGTTGTTCGAGCTGCTGTTTCAGAGGCACCACTAAATTTCAAAGAGCGGTGCTTTTTTTTACCTCAGCCGGTATAGGCGCACCAAGTTCTCTGAATGCTTGAGTTGAAGGGAAGGGAGAGGGAGAGGGAGAGGGAGGGAGAGGGAGAGGGAGAGGGAGAGGGAGAGGGAGGGGAAGG
>CAJPEV010000193.1:0-167121 GCA_905338385.1 Darwinula stevensoni | reverse complement strand
TAAAATTAAGGAACGCTCGACCTCGACACGTGATATCGAAATGGGCAAAATCGCCTCTTGATATCACTATCTTGAATCTTGAATCTTGAATGACCATGAAATGCCTGCGCCTGTTGCAGATAGGGTAATGGTAGGGACTATGAAGCCTAGGGCTAGGAACTGAAATCAAGTGTGAGGGTAAACCTGTCAGCGTCGCACCTCTAATAACTAACACATTAAAACTTGAAACATACCGCCACTGAAAACACTTTCGCATGGTTCTCCTCCATGTATCACCAAACGAGATGGCAGTGATGCGGGAAGCCCGCTAACCGGATACGTTACCAGTGGCGTAGCAAGCCCCCTCGCCCAAGTTTGGTTCAAGCCCCCCAACTAGGGTCTAACTAAATGCATCCGCCACACCCCCCTCCCCCCACTGGGCGAGAAGAAGTAAGCCCCCCATAGGCGAAACCCTGGCTACGCCACTATACTGTATGTTACGCAGTTTTCGGATTAAATTCATAACCCCCCAATACCTATGGGTGATCTCTCAATGACAGTACGACTCGCTTTTCCAACCCAAATTGACTCAAATTAAGCCATGTTCATCTTATTGCCGCCGGTTTAAGGCTTAGGGTTATTTCCAGAGTGATCAAGTTTTTTCTCAGGGTCACTTAAGGTCACCTTTCGTCAATTTTCATAACTCTCGGTTGATTTTTAGTACACTTGAGCCAATCTAGGATACGTATTTTTTAGTTTTCCTAACGGGTCACCTTGTGTCACTCTAGGTGAATTTTGATCACTCTTGGTTAATTTTTGTAAGCCTGGAACTTTTGAATCATTTGGCTAAATTTGAGTTAATATGGATCAATCTGGGTTACTATGGGTAATTTTTGTCAAATTTTGTGGCTCAAGATCACTTGGACAGAATTTTTATTATTACAGCATTGCAGATTCAAAACTTTTTTTGGTCGGTTAGTTCCAGGTAGTCACGGCACGATGTACTCTCCGTGCTATTTTCTCATGACTATTTGCTTTTGTGACACCATGTTATCCCACACAGCACAGGTATATCCCAAAGATATTCCAGAGATATCCCCTTGGGACAAGTGCGATGCCCCAGAAACAAGGAGTAGTGACATCTCAGAGATATCAAAATGTCAAGGGGTAAAGACACCCCAAGGATGTCTCTTTCTTGCAGCACAAGTATATCTGGAGGATGTCCCAGAGCTATCGCCTAGGGACAAGTGAGAAGTCCCAGGTAGTACTTGCAGGCGCCTTCCTAGCCGCAATGGACTCATTTCCTATCGCACTGGAGAACCCTTTGCTTTCGTAGATGTCTCTATCTGATCTAAGAACACCTAATATTATGTTCTTGACCGATTGAAGGGTGACGATTATTGGGGAGAAAAATTCCGTTCCTAAAGGGGACCCATCATCTCCAAGGGACGAAATTTATCACTTTAAGATGAGGGATCATGGACGATATAATTTAGCCTTATGCTTTTTTTTTTAAGTATGGGCTCAAGCCTCCAACCAAGATAGTTGTATCCTGACATGTCGATCGAACATCATTAATGAGAATATAACGGAATAAATTAAAATTTGGACCGCAATTTTTTCACACTCCCTAGTGTCAGTTTTCCTGATGTATCCTAGGAAAAAATTACTGCTGAATGTAGTGGTTGGATGTAGGTGGACTGTTCGGGATTTCTCCAGCGGGTAAAGGACAGTCTGGAAACCGAAGCAAATCCAGCTGGACTTCGTCAGCTTCAAATTTCTAGCAGGAATATTCTGTCTAACCAGAAGGAAAATTTTAACGGGATCCAACAGGGAATGCTGGTTGGAGAGCATGCTGGAAAACGTCGGATCTTGCTGGAATTTCTTATCCTGCATCATTATGCCACGTACTTGATTGCAGGCCTCGAATGTTTTGTCATGTGAAACTAATTAATAAACTACACATTTGATAACAGTTTTTTTTGGAACCGTTTCAATGCCTCCTGGGATTTAAGAAAACCACCAAAGACAGTAATGCTCAAGAGCATAAGCATTTATGCAATGTGTTTGTAAACGCATCCTGTCCTGTCTACAAAATCGAATGAATTCCAAAGCACAGTATTTCCCAATATTAAGATATGTACCAGTACAGTCTAGTACACATTTCCACGCAGGACCGCCCAGAGGATTCCAGGGGCCTGAGGCAAAACTAAACCGGAGACCCCTTGGGGGCCCCCTTGAGGCCCTGTAGAGGCCCCCTTGGGACCCCTTGATGCGCGGGGCCCAGGGCAAATTGCCCCCTTTGCCCCCCCCCCCCCCCTCTGGGCGACCTTGTTTCCACGACCCCTATCTCCCCTTCATATGCAATCATATAATCCAAATCTGGAACACCTCCTTCATAATGCATGGCCTCCATATATGAAGTTCCGTCCATTTCAGTATCGGGGGTCAGTTCTTGTATTGGCAACTGGACAGACCTAGACAAAAAACTATCAAGCCAAATTTGACAAAAATGGCGGAAATTATTTCATCTAGAAGGCACCAACAATCTGAGTTGTCCCCTTCGTTCTCCCCCAGCAGGTGGTATACGAATTCAATCTAGAAACAGTGTATGTATTACGTTATGTTCGGAAGCGGGAGATGTGGATGTGGAGAGTTTGCTCAGAATTGCATCCGTTACGATAATAATGCTTGACGAAGGTAGCCTTTTGCTGGGGGGTCATCATTTTCCTGCTTTCTTCGGAATGTGTCCAGGCCAGATGGCCTGACTTATTTTGTGTTGCGGGTAATGGTGCCGCCACCTGGGATGATAGCGGCGCATCTTGACTTTTATTATGCAAATGACCTTACCATCTCATTATCTGTGCACCCTGCAAGGTTGGCTATCCAACTTCATCTACTTTGGTCACTACGGCACTGTAAACACCCTACAGGACTTTATAACCCACCGATTGGTATATCACATCACATCGTGAAGAATGTCATTCGACATCCTCTGTTTATATAAGTCTTGTTTATGACACCAATAGTATACTTTTCAATCGCCATGTATGGGATGTAAAACCTTCATTTAAATGTAATATTGGTGATTTAGAGGAATTAAACTTGAATCCTGACATGTAATCCAAAAGTTTTCATTTTGGCCATGAAAGCGCAATTGTACCACTGTGCGGTGGGAAGGAAATCTTGGATAGTGAAGTCCTTGTCGACTTGAATCAGACGGAGGAGGTGCACTAATGAATTCACCGATTCACGAAGGATAACACCAATCGATTAAATTTGCTGTGCGAATGTTAACTACTAGAAACAATTCTTCGTACTTAGGCTTCAGTGAAATGTTCCAATGAAGTTTGCCAGACGAAAATAATAGGAATTGAGACCGACAGTGTTGTCCGTGTAGCACGAAGATCACGCTGGAGCGTACTTCATGCATACTCTTCGATTATTAAGACAGAACTCATCCGAACCTTTTCCCACCCCTCTTTTTGACGAAGTGCTGAGCCAACCCAAAAGACATCGACATTCCCTTGTCGATTGATAGGGGAAGATGGTAATAGGGCAGAAATAATCTACATCCGAACCTTGGATATAACATCTTGAAAGGATAATATGGCCTTTAAGCTTGTAATACGAGTGCATGCGGCAAGAAAACACGGCAGTAATGGAACACCGAGATTGCTGTCTCGTGGAGGGAACAGGTCTACGGCTGGGGGACCGAACCTTCTGACCCCTGAGCAGGTTAAATGAAAATGTCATAACCTGCCGTCATATTTGTTCAGGGATCACGTTAGAATTTTCAAGCTAGCGGGTCTGTCGGACGAGCGATAAACACGTACATAAACATGTATGTGGAGAGTACCCTGCCACGGGAGTTTACAGGTAATTTGACATGTTTATTTATATTTCATTTTTCAAAAGTAAGAGCACTGTGCTCAGGGGCCAGGAGGCTTAAATCGAATCGTTCCCACTGTCGTCTTTCCAAGAACAGTATCACCCAGAGATATCGGTGTCGTTTTGGAGTTTAAGCCCCTGTGGATTTGCATCGTATGAGAATTACCGTAGATCTAGGTCCACAGAAATCAGTTCCACTGTAGTTGCAGCGCTTGTTTCGAACAAATCCCGCAATGCATGCTGAGACACAGGTCGTCATTGCCCTGTATAGTGCCACTGGGCAGGGAATCATGCGCCCTCAAGGGTAACAGCCCTTTCTATACGTAGGGACAACACTTCTACCTTTCTATACGTGTGACTTTCTCTAAGGCTTGGTTGAAGAAGTCATTTCTTCCAAGATAATTCGCAGAGTCTGCCGACTAAGCTTATTTTGTTTGCGTGTGTGTGTGTGTGTGTGGTGAGGGGGGGGGGGGAAGTTTTAGGTGAAAGTTTGCAAGGGGGAACCAAGACTGCCATATTTTCCTCAGTTTGTCATTTTATCTGATTTTTCCCATTATAACCTCTTGCCTTACTTTCCTGGTTTTGACCAACAATCCCCTTCTTCCCCCCCCCCCCCCTTTTTTTTTAAAGTACGAATGGTGTCTATTCTTTAGGATCCCATGTGTACCTCATTTCGGGCTCATGGGCGTTTGAGAAGCTTGCTTATGAACCTCAACTTTCAGCTTTAATGACACCATCATCCGACACCACGTCTCCGACAGTCGGCGAACTGTCACAGATAAGACGCTGACAGTGCGACACGGTCTCCACGACGCACTAGATACTGTACATGCTGGCTGCCTCATAAATAGCGCCTTCTCCAGCTAT
Organism: Darwinula stevensoni; assembly: GCA_905338385.1. Taxonomy (NCBI): domain Eukaryota; kingdom Metazoa; phylum Arthropoda; class Ostracoda; order Podocopida; family Darwinulidae; genus Darwinula; species Darwinula stevensoni. The sequence continues at coordinate 162,384 of CAJPEV010000193.1, read as the reverse complement.
CATGGAGATAGTAGGTAGCAAGTCCACACTATTATTAAGGACAATCTTTCAAGATTATTGAAAGCTGGCTGTTCATTCGGTCTAGAGTAAAAACTCCTAATCTGTCAGTTTACACTTCTCTATCCTCGTGCAAAACCCCAACATTTAAAATTGAATCCCATTTAAAATGAATTTCCCAGAATCGTTGATTGCCATTGAAACATGATAATTGTACTTTTACCATATACTATTTTGCAAGTATCGTGATGAGAAGAATACAGGGAAAGGAAGAAGACTCTTCTCCTAAGGTCTGTTGAGTCCGGATTTGAGTTCGAGTGTTCAGGGAAACATAAACGCCATCTTATGCCTATTTTGAATATCGTATTGGGAACCAGGACATTGCGTCTGCAACGTCCCCATGTGAGCGTCTGGACCATATCCGCACAAAGGTTCGTACGGAGGTACGCACGCGGACACGAAGGACAAAAACAGTACAGTACACTATACTGTTTACAGTACTTTGCTGTGTAATGGCGTGAATGCCGATACGCAAAGGGCGTGTCACTTCGCACAGTCACCGTCGAGCGAGACTGCCATCGACACTTATCCGTACGGGAAGCATTCTTTTCGACGTCGACGGCCGTTTCAGTGATGGTCTTGCCCTGCTGCGCGCAAATCTTCGCGTTCGTGCACTACTCGTAATGCAACACGTTCCACTCCGAGGAGCTGCAAATGCGAGCTGGGTCTCGAAGCCTTGCGTTGAGTCGACTGCTTACGCGACCGTGTCGATTGCCACTTCGTCCAAACAGCAGTATACACGCCGGTTATGCACTTTACTATGAAATTTCTCCGCGTTCGAATTGGTTTGAAATCGACCTGGAAACTTTTTCAGTCTGCCTTGTTTACGAATTTATCATCGATTCGGTTTTGAAACCAAACTGGACAAATTCCTCTTTTCTTTATAATTGAAAACAGGTTTGTATACGAATATTTAAAAAATAACTGAACGTTCACAGAAAGTTAAATTTTTAAGTCTATGGGAGACCTGAGAACGCAGACATACATGGTGATTTTTAAAACAGTTCCTAGTCTCCTATTCACATAACTTTTATTATAATGACATTGCACGGTCAGATTTGCACAGAAAATATGAAAGACACATGAGATTAATGTGGATTCATTGCTCAGAACATGCCATGTCCGATGTGACCTTCATTTTTATGAATCAAACAGAGAGAATAATTGAGGAAGTATGCCTCCGTGCGAACTGCAGGCGTTTCTTCCCGTTAATTTCCCTCAACCGTTGGTGGATTTGGATTTTGTATGGGCACAAGGAAATCTTCCTCTTAAGCGTTCTGTCTATTGGCAGGTCCTGGGCATCCATCTTTTCCATTCCAATCTGTTCTCAGTCCTCTTCACTTCCACAAACGACCCTTCCTTTAGTTCCTCCAGCATGTCAAATCCTTTCCTCTAGGTCTTTTCTCTTCCATTCTTCCTTCTATCACTTCCTTCAACAATCCTTCTCCGCATAGAATGTGTCCAATCCAGTTCTTCTTTCTTGCAATCATTTTCACTAGTCCTCTTTTTTCCCCAACAATTTCTAGTACCTCTTCATTTGTTTTTCGATGATTTGTTTTCATCTTATTCGGTCCATCCTTCTCCACACCCACATTTCAAAAGCCTCTTACCTTCTGATGTCTTCCTTCCTCGAAGTCCATTCTTCGAACCCACATATAGCCACACTCCACACCGCTGCTTTCACTATCTTTTCCTTCACCTCTTAGTTCATCCTCATGTTAATAACTCCTTTCTCGACCTCTTTTCTCGGCAAAGGATGCTAAAAGCATCCTTTGCCATTCCTATTCTTGCTCCGATCTCCACCTCACACTTTCCATCATCTGCGATCAAAGCTCCTAAGTACTTAAACTTTTCCACCTGTTCCACTTTCTGGCCATCAATCACAATGTTAATTATTCCTCCTCCTTTCCTGGACATCTTCATCACCTTTGTCTTGTTCCCATTGATCTTCATATCAAACTTCTTGGCCACCGCGTTTAACCCATCCATCAATTTCTGAAGTCCTTGTTCTGTGCTCGCCACCATGCCTTGGTCATCTGCAAACCTCGTATCCTTCAACTGATTTCACCTGACTTTCACACCTTCCTCGATTCCTTCCATAGCCTCATTCATCATCTCTGCATAAATCGAAAACAAAATAGAGGATAAAGGGCATCCTTGTCTAACTCCTCTGCCAATCCCGCTAGGTTCAGATTCGCCATCTGCTACTCTAACTGCTGCCTCCTGGTCTAAGTACGGCTTACTGATTAATCTCCTGTCCCTCCAATCTACTCTGATTTCCTTTAGTATATGCATCATCTTCACCCAGTTTACTCTGTCAAAAGCCTTCTCAAAATGTACAAAACATACGAACAGTTCCTTCCCATGTTCAAGCCCACACAGCACAGGGATATCCCAGGGATGTCTCTAACTGGACGACTTGTCCCCATGTCTTCATAGGATATCCTAAAGACATCTTCTTTCGGACAGTTTCGGACATCTCGTAAGGGATGTCTTGGGGACGTCTTTGAGACATCTTCAGTCGATATCTTAGAGATATCCCTATCGGGATATCTTGAAGACATCTTCAGTCGAGCGCTTTTCGATATCTTTCCCTTGGAGATGTGTCTCCTATGATGGGGCCCTCTTTAGGAACGGTATTTTCCTCCCCCTTAATCGTCACTCTTCATTCGATCAAGAACTTTAGATTAGGTGATCCTAGATAAAATAGAGACATCTACGAAAGCAAAGGGTTCTCCTGTGCGATAGGAAATGAGTCCATTGCGGACAGGAAGGCCCCAGCAAGTACTACCTGGGACTTCTCACTTGCCCCAAGGGGATATCCCTGGGACATCTCTGGGATATGCTATTTCTTCAAGAAAGGGACATCCTTGGGATGTCATTGGGCCTAGACATTTTGAAATCCCTAAGATGTCCCTACTCCTTGTCTCTGGGACATCGCACTTGTCCCAAGGGGATATCTCTGGGATATCTTTGGGATATACCTGTGCTGTGTGGGATATGAGCAGTTACGGAAGTGTCATTGGGCCCAGACATTTTGATATCCCTAAGATGTCCCTACTCCTTGTCTCTGGGACATCGCACTTGTCCCAAGGGGATATCTCTGGGATATCTTTGGGATATACCTGTGCTGTGTGGGAGGTTCCTCTCGCAAAGCATCTTCATCACTCCAATAGCTTCCCTTGTCCCACAAGTTAAAGTCCCCCTTTTCTGAATCCAAACTGTCATTCCTATGAAGTCTGCTGCATTCGCCTCTACCTTTCTTGTCACCACTCTCAACATGATCTTAGATGAATGCTTTACCAAACTGATTGTCCTGTTATCTTCATATTCTCTTGCATTTCTCGTCTTTTGTAACGGTACTATCACTGTCTTTGTAAAATCCTCTGACCATTCTATTTGCTGACACACGCTTCTGCATAACTCTATCAATTCCTTTGTTGCATTTTCTCCGAGGTTCTTCCAAATTGGTATTCCATCTACACTTTCTGCTTTTTTGTTCTTCATTTCCTTGATTGCCTCTTTGATCTCGCTTTCCACCAAATCTTGCCCTTTCTTGTTTATCTCAACCTCTTCTTCGGCCTCTAATCCAAAGTCCACCATTCTTGGCTTTCCATTATTGTCACAGCCAATCTATGTACTCCTTCCGCCTGTTCCTTATCTTGTCTGGCTCTGTCAACAACTCTCCATTGCTATCCTTGATCACACTGCTCTTGATGCTTGCATTCCTTTGTCGAGTGATCTACTTCACCTTGTTGTACATAAGACCTGACCGATTCCTTCTGTCCATCTCCTCCAGTTCTGCGCATTCTTCACTCCACCACTTCCCTCTAGCTTGATCCGTTCCCCTCCTAAGCTCATTATTTAGTTGTTTGTGTTTCTTCCTTCCTTCCTCTGTGTTCACATTCTTCAATTTCCTTCGTTCATCCATTTTTTTTGTAACATTCCGTCTGTAACCCATGGTTTCTTTTGCTACTCTTTGTTTCCTGTACCCAATGTTGTTTTCTGCACTCTCCACCAAAACCTCTTTCAGATCTCTCCATTTTTCATCCACTGTGCGTCGTTTTTCATTCCAATACCTAACCTTTTTCTCAACCTTCTGAAAATCCTCCGCTCACTCTGGCAAACGCTCTATATCCCACTTCCTCCTTATCTTGCTCCTCTTCACTTTCTTCAACTTTATTTACATCATTACATTTATTTACATTAACTTACATATTTATTGACATCACTCCCAGGTTGTGGTCGGAGTCCCCGTCTGCACCAGGATAGCTGCACGCTTTTTTCATTTCGGTATCGTTGCCATACTAGTAAATAGTCCAGTTGATTCCTTCCAGTGTCTCTTGGCTTTTTCCTCGTATATCTTCATCATTCCGAAATACTGGTACAGAAAAACATCCATGTTGCCGAATACGAAATGTCAAGTTGTTGCAAATCTCATAGAAGGCTCTTATTGGGATCAAAGAAATTGAAAACTAAAAAAAATTGACTTTTTCCCCAATGTCCCTTACTCTCCCCATAAATGCCTATATCCTATCATTTTTACTCGTGTTTTCAGATTAAAAATTTGTTACTGCATTACGGCGAACGAGTAGAAAGAATGAAAATTTACGCTTTTTTCTTGGCCGTTCATTTCTTAGGTTGCTTGAGATTGACAATAACATATGTCGGGCTAGAGCGACATTTTGCGGGGTACGTGCGGAGATGGGATTTCTGGAATGGCCCTTTAGACAGTCCTTGATATCACCTCCCGATTCAAACCCTTAATAAGTCTAATAGCCTTGCTGGATGGTGCATTCCTGGTCTGAAAATGCCGTTGATACCGCCTTTGCATACTTACAGGTGATTCGTTCAGTTTCCAGCACCATTTCACGATGAACTATTTCTGCTCCACTGTGAACGACGTCTATTGCTTCAGTGCTGCCACCTAGAGTGTTTTTGTATGAATCATTCATGTTTTTGAACCCACACGAATCTCCAATCTCTTCTTTATATTCTGACTAAATGTGGTCTCTACAATGTTATTACAATAAAAGTTTATGGATTGGAAACTGGGAGCTGTTTTAAAAATCACCCTGTACGTTCCTTCTCCAAGAATGCTTTGGAAAAGGACTGGTGCAAAATTGGAACCACTGCTTCACTATGCAATAAGTATTTGCCATTAGGTTTTGTAGTCTGACCCATCGTGAATCCCGCTGTGGGAGGATACGTCATAGTTCCTTGGTCGTCCCCCCGACATGCAGCGACAAGTGGTTTCTCTCCCCTCGTTTTGGAACATTTCTATGCATTTGGCATGATGCGCCATTTGGACATTTTGATTAGTGGCTTGGTTGGTAACGAGCTTGGCTCCCGTGGCAGGGGACCCGAGTTCGAATCCAACCTAGTCCTCGCGCAAGTGCCTCGTCCTTCGTCGGGTTGGGGAAGGGAGATCCTTGAGCACTTGGAACTCCCGTCACAGGATGTGGGGCATTAAATATCCCCGGCGGTGAAGGCCGAATCCTGACTCCGTATTCCCGGAGTAATCGCACGGGTCAAATTGAGTTTCCCAAGGTTACTCGTGTTAGCTGACGTTATAGGAGGGAGGAAGGGTTTAGAGGAGAGAGTTAGCTGGTGTTTCAGAGCCAGGGCGCAGTTATAAGCTTATAGCCACTTGTGCCAGGTACCTTATAATATCGGATCTATTTTCGCCAGCATAAAGACTCTGTCCATATCTGACAGCGGTCGTCCAGCTTATAATTTCCCTTCAGGCTGGACTCTCTCTACTTTCATGCCTGAAGGGCAAGTCGAATCTTGCCCAAATTAGTTTATGACCAAACAGAACCTAGGTTAGGGTGACCAGATTTTTTTTTCCAGAAAAAACCAGGACAAAAAAAAATGCCGGAATGTCCCTGCAATGGGAAAGAACCGGGACACCAGGATGGAAAGGAAAATTCAAACCGGGACAGCCTGAAAAACCGGGGCTGTCCCGGTAAAACCAGGACGTCTGGTCACCCTAACCTAGGTTGTGAAATTATTATGCATTCTTTTCAGCGAGATTCTGTCTGAACAGTGAAGAATTCGAGCAACTTTTACAATGTGCGATGTTATTTCCATGGAAATGAGGGCATATTTACCATGAAAGGAATGACATTAGATCTATGAAGTCCATGTAAAAAGTGGAACGAATTCATTTGCAAGTCGCCATTGGTCGTAACGCGACTGGCATGGATGGTTCTGACATCTTGTGGGGGCCCTAGGAGGGCAAGGGGTGGAGGCCGACTGGCGATCGATAGACGCGTGCGCGAGTCCCAGTTGGATCCCGAGCCCCTCGTACCCATTGCGCAATGACGTCACTTCACTCTTCGTCTAATTCCAATATGGATTCATTCTTCCTCTCTCCCTCATTTTTTGTTAGAAGCTGTTGGCCAATGTGTCTGTGAGTTGCTCTGCGTCTCCTTTTCCTTTTTGTTTACTTAAATTCCCTGTAACAGCGTCCACATAGTAGCCCCTGAGCTATAAAGTAATCCTGGGCTTAGTGCCCTCTGATAAGTCTAGGCCTGTTTTTATGTATGCGGTCCTTAACGTTAGCTTATATGTATGTGACATCAGCTTCTCATAGCCCAACAATTAGTGATAGTCAAACGTCGAGGCAAGCATAGGCTTAAACTTTAGTGGGGCTGGGCCTGACTTAGGCCATCATCCATCATCAGTGGCCGCTAACGTTAACGTTAAGTTTCCTCGTAATTTCGCCACAAGATGACTATTGCTGCCTTCATAGAAATGGTCGATTTGCAACCCAACCCGCTGGGATTTTTCATATCTGCATAATAAACCACAGGACTGAATGCCCCTTGTGAATCCTATTACTACTGTCTCTTGGGCTATTTCACATCTTGTGAACACCATGTTCACCTTGACTTCGTTGTGAACACTCAATATAAACCTATGTGTACACCTACCGTAGGCCTATGTGAACACCTTGCCGCTGTCCCTTTCCATCTGTTTCATCTGCAGACGATGTGAACACAGAGCCATAATCCCTTGTCTGTCCATTTTCTTGGTGATTCTGTGAATCTGTATTGAGATCTGTCCTGGTTCTGTTATCCCCACTATCCCTTCCTGCTCCTGCTGCATTTTGTCTATCTTCCTTTGGTGGCAGTGCAACTATAACATTTAAAAATCACCCCAACTGACCATTTTCACTTTTCAGCAGCTAAGACCCTTAAAGCTTGAAAGAGAAGAGTGTGCCACAAAAGTCAATGTGTCAATTATCATATATGTACAAGAGTAGCTTATTTGCTGACAACTTATTTCAGTGCTGAAAAATGTTTATTTGTTCCAATTTCCTTTGGAAGTTCAGGTATGTGCTGTGGAATGAGGCACCTGGAACAATGTTAATCTAGCATTTGTCTTTACTGGCCACTATCCACTGTTCACTCCTTGTGCATAAATTGGTAGCACTGGTAGCAATGTAACATAGAGCAGGACTCGTATATATGATTGTTTATGGCTGGCGTTGTTTGTAGTTACAGTAAAGAATTAATAGCATCCTTGCTGCCCTGTGTTCATGCAATATGAATGCACCATTAATGTATAAATATAGGCTGAAGTTAATTAAAAATGAGAATATCCCTTTATTTATATCTGCTGGAAGGTTTCTATTTCTGGCACTCAAGGCAATGAGAAGAAGAGAAAATCATAAGTCATGCAACATGTACTCAATTAAAAACCCTTTGAAGTTTTCAGACTTAGTGGCAAGAAAGATATAATGCAAATCAGGCCTAGTTAGCCATTGCTATTATGCAAGAAACAAATTTAAAAGTAGCCAGTAGTCCTCAACCACAAGAAGGGATGGGTAACAAAAAATTACCTTCTGAGGCCTATATCTGTTTTATTTCTCCACTTCATCTCTTTGTGTCTGTTATCAGGATCAAGATGACTCTTATTAAGAAATTGAATTTGCTATTTACATCTGAAAATTTTGTATTGCATTCCATACCTTTTTGGACCATTTCAAACTTCCATGGACTCTTCCAGAATAGCCATCCAATGTTCATGTTTTAGATTTCTCCAAATGACCAAAAATTGGGTTAACAGTGGACACATTCAAGTTACAGTGAAAGCCACAGCACTGAGCTCCCACTTCTCCCATTTGCTTGTCTCTGTCTAGCTTACTAATTTAAGGTATGAATGTAATGCTCAATGATGAAGGATGAAACCTATAGTGAATACAAATAATCTCCAAGATAAAGGGAAGTCTAACAAGCAGGGTGACGTGTGAGTGAGGGTGTCCCCACTGCTAATAATTGACGTTCACTTTCTCAGTTCCATGAGGAAGCAGCCTGGCCAAGAGCTTGAACACCAGAATATTACAGGTAATCCTATTCACCAGAGCCTGCACATAGAGTGGCTGAATGTTCCCAAAATTAGCAACTGTACTTGCTGACCACAATTGTGCAAGTGATCCATATAGGCAAATCATGGGAAGATTTGTGAAGTATCAACCTCAGAAAAAACTAAAAACTTCTGGAAAAGATAGACTTTAGAAAGTGAATAAAATCATAGAATATGTTCAAAAACTATCATGACTGGAAGTACCAATTTGATTTTCTGCAACTTAGGATGGTACAGTGGGAATAACTCAGAGGTACTTCAGAATAAGTTCTGGTTTAATTGTTCAAATCTTCAAAGCAGTCATACATGCAGCTGCAGGGGGCTTCCTTTTCACTGAGACTATCTGACTTTGGGCCAGTTTACCACCCCATCACAATTCAGATGTCAATAGGCTAATGACAGAGCTTGCAAAGATATTGCTGTAAAAATGTGTTTTCTGTATCCATATTTCATTTTGATAGCATAGTTATTAGATATCACCAACCATGAAACTGCTGCACCAAAAACATTGAACATAGAACAAAGTGAACGAAGATGAAAGGTGCAGTTTCCAGTCATGGAAAATTTATCAAGTGAAAATTTTAAACATTCATTGTCTTGGTTGCATGGAATTTTTTTCTTTATAGCTTGAAATCATATTTTATTTTGGCTAGCTAGGCTTACCTGACTTGAGTGGCATCCATCAGCAGCAAATTTGAAATAACTTCTAAAAGGACATTCTCAGTTGATATTTTGCCTAAACTCTTTAATTGTCCCCCTCTCTTTATAACCCTAAGACATATGCTTATTTTAATTGCATTCATATGGGATGGAATTGTTTGAGTTTCGAGTTAAAAAATCCAATTATTTTTTCTTTTAATTCCTCTGCAATAATTCGAAAATAAGTAACATTAAGCCATATGTTCTCCTATTCTATGCAAGGAAAACTGCATTCTGGTTGTTGGTGGTCTACACAACACATTGGCATAACCCTTCAAAGTACTGGGACACAAAGAACCTGACTAACTTGTCAATGCATAATGATGTAATTCCAACCCACAATTAAACACTCAGTGAATATGTCTCTCAAGTAACTAAAGGAAGTATTGGTGCCTTGGTTCATTGAGCACCACCAAATTTCCTTCTGATGTCATGAAAGCATGTATGGCATGAAAATGTCATGCATTTTCCTAATTTTTAACACCACCACAGGCATGCAATAATCTGAGGATTGGCACCTGTGATGATCAACAAAGTTTGTCTGGTAGTTCACAGTTTAGTGCTGATATCCATACTGGCTTCAAGTGCTGTACGCAGCCCACTTATCGGACACAATCAATGTTCTTGATACAACCTCATTCTGAATGATAGGGGGCAAATTTTCCCAATCACTATGTAATCTTCATGAGGAAGGAGAATAGGTCCGAGTTCTCAAAATTTATTGATGCCAGTCATTTCCCTGACAACATATCTATATCTGGCACTCTGAAGTCTAAGAGATTAACCCTTTCCCTGTAGCAGGTGGAAATCATCCCTTTCCTGGAATCATCAGGGGTGTGGTGTCGTCATAGAAGGTGTTGAGAGAGGTTAATTTGAGTCAGGTCTCCGGAAAAAATTTAATCTACCCACATCAAGTGACTTTTTGGCCTGTCTGGCCTAGAATATGCTACCTTAGCCTGATGCATGAGGCCTAAAAGCCTATCCCTTTCTGGGTTGTAGACTAGGCAGAAGGACATGGGACGATGCATACCAGTATGTTCTTTGATGTGGATCGGTTAAAAAATGTAATCAGAGAATCTTAGGACTTGGATTTTCTGAACATCTTGGTGTGCAGACCACCAATGACTAGAAGAACATCATAATAGACCACCAACAACCAGAATGCCGAGAACAGTTGGCTGAGCAGGTGCATTGATGGAAAGAAGATAGTACATATGTGGTACTCCATTGGTTCAGATGCAATTCTCACTTTGTGATGTTTGCTGCAAGTTTTCTTTAGCACCCAAAGGGAAAGAATGATAACATTAAAGGCTGATCTCCCTATATATATAAAACCCATTCCATTTCTTTTTCATCATTCTTCATAATTTTTCATATGTACTTGTAGTAGCAGCCTGTGGCTTCAAACATTCCTTGTACTAGGAATAGTCTTATTGAAATTATTTGCTTGATTGGTTCAGTACCTAAGTGAAACTACTTTTTGGTTGGCCTTCTGACAGTCCTGGGAACTCCATACTTGGACCTGGTGATTCTAAGGGAGTGATTCATCAATTGGTACTCACAGAGATTTTTTCAATTGCTGTTCAATTGAGCACCTAAGCTCTATGTTTTACACTCTTTGGACAAGTCAAAATATACTTACTTTACTTTAATGTGTTCATACTTCTGTGGGATTACTTTTCAGTGCTGCCAGCACTAGAAACTTAGTATACTAAAAGGCTCCTCCAAAAAAGAAGATTCCTTTTATACCTTAATTGGCAGAATCGGTTGGTAGTTCTTGCTCCGTGTGGACAGGGCAGAATGTCGCCGTAAGAACGAGAAGTAGCATCATATTTCCAAACAAGTATTTTTATGCATCAAAAAGTGCTGTACCATGACATTTGGAATTTTGGAGCTGATATGTGGCTGTGAACTTGAGTTTTGGAGTTGTGAATTTGGTAAAGGAATGTTACTCGCTAAAGTTTTTGTGGAAACTTGCATAGTCGTATCTTTTGTTCCTGGAGATTTTCATTTCTGGCGTCTGTTCACTTATGAAAATTTCATCACATCCTTGTTAGCATATTTTTCCTTTTTGACAGTCGACTATTTTGACGTCGAGCTTTTGTTTTTTCAGAGACATTTACCTCAAGCTCATCCTTATATTTTAATACAACATTTTCTCCCTCCTTCCTTGAAAGTAATACCCTTTGATACTTCGTCCAGTTGTCGAGACTCGCATTTTATCAGTCGGGAAGTGATGTGCTACTGGTACATGAACAGGTTTGAGCACAGACGTCCTCATAGGGAAGGAGGAGTAACGGTGTAGGAAGTGTGTGCTACCTATTTCTTTGGAGGAGCTGTCGTGGAAGAGCTTGTATTGGTAAAGAAAGCATTTTCCGCAGCCTTCCTTGTAGGGTACTCAGGGGATGACGCATCAGGGAAAGAAGAAAAAGGAGTGGAAGATGAAGTGAACGATTGTGTATGCGCGACACGCGGGGGGTCAAAGGTGAACAGATTTTTTCTCTCTATCCCCCCCTTCATGACGATGACGTAACGGAAAAGGAATGACTGGATCCGCCTAGGGGCATATTCATCCATACACGCACTTCCCGTTTGTCTAAGTCGAAAGCCCTGGATCGCCTGCGGCTGGATCGGGACCAAGCCTCTCTTTCTTATCGCTCTGGAGGGGGTGTCCTTGAGCGAGACTGACTGTTTACACTCCCGCCGCAAGGACTGAAGGACTGACTGTGTGTCTGGGTGAGGGGGACTGGGTCGTGTCTAATAATAATCCAGTGTCGCATTTTCATGGGGAGAGGGATAGGGGGATATCGAGCGCGCCTCAGAGTCGCCTCGCCTCACTCCGCCCATCCCAGGCCATTTCAACAATGACAGGGACTCCTGCCCTCACTCCCTGGCAATGAAGTTCGTGCAGGCATCTCTCTTCTATCCCTCCCTGCCGTTTTATTATCATCCTCCTCCCCATCCCCCGTCATCAACTTCGGGCTCATAAAAATTGGGTCAGGAAGCCCAGTCAGGCATCAGCCATCGCACGCATACTCGCGCTCTCACTCTCCCTGTGTCCTACACTCACACACATACATTCTCTCCCGCCTATCCCAGTCTGATTAATGACTGACGTCAGCTTCAACATGTGGCTGCTCTCTCCGTCTTCCTTCCCCCTCTCCCTCACTCCACCAGGGACCATGGGATTTTGTATGCCCTGGCCTGGCAGTAAATACAAGGGGACCGACTGTCGATAACGCCGGACTTCCTCTGGCTCCACGTTATCTTATCGAGGCCTATGTCTAACCCTTGTGGGTCCCAGCTTTGGTTTCGAGTTTGTTGACGCAGGCCTGACGACGTGCTGAGGGCGAGACTCCAGAGTGACTACATTTTTCTGTCTGTTTCTAGATGTAGCTAGCCTTGCTCTGTCTTGGCTAGAGTTTCCCCTCCCTTACTAGTCATGGATCGAGGACTAGGCCTGCCGTAAGGACGATGAGGCCTAACGAGAACCCTGATCTGGCGCATTTGCCTTTCATTCCTGAGTGACTTTTTCTCCCTCTATGGTGCCTACCCTGGATCGTTTCGATTAACCTTCCCGGTGAAAGAAGACAAAGTGTGAAACAGAAGAGATATAGTGAACCCGGTTTCCAGAGAACGAGAGATATCCGTCGTGTTGGATTTTGTTAGAGAGAAACTAGTCATGTTGAACTTGAACACGTTGCTGACGGCGAAGGATTCCCGCTGGCTTCAGTTGGAAGTGTGTCGGGAGTTCCAGAGAAGTCGGTGTACTCGGGCGGATTCCGAATGCAAGTACGCCCATCCGCCGCCACACGTGGAAATCCAGAACGGACGCGTCATCGCCTGCTACGACTCCATCAAAGTGAGTTTTTTTTTAAATAGTATTTTTCTCCTTTTGCTTAAATATTTGTATGTCGCAGGAGTGCCCTTAGGCGTGCAGAGAATGGCCTTTGGCCATTATTTATTTCTATGAAAAGGAAGGAATGACGGGGTTGAGGAAGGAGGGGAAAGGGGTTTTCATCCGGATAGATGAATAGACTCAAATTTGATGATGAAATGGTTCTGTACGAGGTCTCTCGCTCTCGCTGTGCCCCTCTCGTTGTTTATTCGTACTTCCGTCCAAGCCATTGGCTCTCGCGCGCATGAGAATAGCTATGCCACTGCCTATCGAATTAACTGCCTTCAACATTTAGTATGGGATGGAATCCCCATAGGAAAGAAGTGAGGTGTGAGAAGGAAGGAGTTATAATTGGATGCCAGGATTACGTCAGACTGTCTCAGCGATGAAATGAATGCAGGGACCAGTATATCGGGTTATAACTCTCTCATTCCTTCCTCTTCGAATGCCGGGTGATATGGGGAGAATGGGGTTTTCATCAGAGGCGAGAGCGTTTCCTTGTTTCCCAAGAGAGATCCCCCTTGCCCACTCCCCTTTTGTCATTATTTTAATGGATTGAATCTCATCGAGAGAGAGAGGAAGGGCAAACGCGAAAAAGACCCTTTCTCGTTTGATCAATGTCTACAGGGAAAGGGAGACCTCGTCAGTGTATGTATAATGTGGGTCCTGGCGATGTCCAGCAGCAGGGTCTGGGTGGTCGTAAAATCCCCCGCTTTCACCACGACCACACCCTCACGCGAAGGAGGCCTTCATCGATCCCATTCGTACTGGTACTTCTCATATTATACGTGGGGCTGGGGATTCGTCGCCTTATCGCAGCGGCGTCATCGGATGAATCACTCGCCCTCCAGATGGATGCACTTACTCCCTCTGGAGGGAAACTTTCTCCCGCTCATAAAAAGGGAGACCCGTTCTCGCATTATGGACGGCTTCGTAGGAAACTTTTTCAGGGGTCGAGGGCAGGAGCAGCAGCCCGCACCATTCGCAAATCGAATATTTGGATGTTTCCAAATATCGGTATACACTCCCTTCATGTTATGGCAGAGCCTTATCAGGGATGCAAATGGTAAGGATGGAGGTTGGAGGGTTCAGTGGTTTATATCTCCCCATTCTGACTGAGATCCCCACCCCCGCACAAGAATACGAAAAATCACTCCATTGGAATATCCTACATAAATCCATGGAACTATTCAATGCGCATTATTGTTCCCGAAGTACTAATGTGTGTGGATGGTACAGGAATTTGCTAATCATGTGAAAGACGTCGCGGCCGGTGATGCCTCATCACTTTCGCTACTTTTTTTTTCTTTTCAGGATGAACCTATGAAGCCTTACGCTTATGTTTACGACAGTCAAAACAAATGTGCCATCCTCTGCTGCCATGGGGAGATTCCATGAAAAAAATTAAGACTTTTGGTATACTTGAAATCTCTTTGAAGGCTTAGATTGTCAGTCAAGGATGCCAGTTTCAGGCATCCTCTTATGCCTAGACAATATTTGCATTTGAATAATAGTGAATACATTTCAAGGTTCACAAGCACTTGAAAAATCCACATTTTTTGAACCTCCACATGGTTCTATCTTATAATTTTTTGGCCAATTCGATGGAATTTCATGCAATACACCATTTATGTAACGCCCTTTGATGGGCGTTATCGTTTTATCTGGGATGATAAACAGATTCGATTGAGTTAACCCATTGGCTTAGACATAAATTACTACATTCGTTTACACGAAGGTGTACATTCGGACAGCGGTAATAAATTTTTCTGTGAATTTCTATGAGCCATGGATTTGCACTGGTGCTTACCTCTAGCGAGAAACATGTACTGTTTCAGGTATTATACACTAAGATCGACGACGGAGCAGTTCCGTATGCCTACAATTAGTTTCAGTTCAAGTACAGAAGAGTTCCGCAGGTTAATGAAATATAGCAGTAGGAAAACAATCACAAGATTGTTCCGTCAGCAACAATTTCTTCCAGTTCCATCGATTTGTTGAATGCTGTGTTACTCCAGAATCTTGGCACTGCATATTTTGAACTTTTTCAACCATATGAGGGAAACTTTAAATTGTGAGCAATGGACTTTCTGTACAGATTCGTGACCCCTGTGACAGTGCATGTACTGTCACGCGTGTTGCACACAGATTTGAGGCTTGAAAGAAGCTTTAGGGAATAATCAAGGCCTGATTCAAATTACTCCCGGTTTATGATGAACACAGAAATTGTCAGCCTGGTACTCTAGCAGCCAAAAAGAATAAAATGGTTAAGATTTGTTGGTATGCTGATGCTGGGTGGAGTAATTATCCAAACTGACAAAAGCAGACCAGACGTAGTTCATTAGAGATGGGTGTCCGACATTTTCCCTGATTTAGGCCAGTAGGCTCCAATGCCTTGTTCATCTGTTATCTGATCTATTCAGAAATCTCTGGAAGCATGAAATAGGCATTTCTTGACTGCTCCGTTTGTTTCGAATATTAAAGTGTGACAACGTATGGTTACTGGTGGAATCTGAGGCACGTCACTCCATTTTGATACTTGGACTTCATTTGAAAAATGCGCACAAGGAATTTAACCATTACCAGGGTCGCCCCAGAAGTAATGCCTCCGACTTTGTCTTCCGGAAACTACTGGTGGAACAAACACGAAAATGCACATGCAAATACTTTCTAATACCCTCCCATTCTATGTTAAGTTTCGTGACTCCAACCCAGAAAGTATCGCCACTCTGGCGATTCTAAACGTTGGAGGGCGATGTCCGTCACTTTCGGAAAGAAGCCATTCGAGTCCTCATAAGTGATTCATTACCTGTACCACCGATTCATAGTCGCGTGAAGGTTCTTTGACACATTCAGTCCAGGTAAAAGTCTTACTAATACGGTGAATTACTAATTGGCTACTCTTAGAAAGTTAATGCTACACGCATCAAATTTTTTAGAAATGTTCACAGCTTCCTTTAATATTTTAATCCAGTTTTAAAAAAAATTTGAATGATGACATGTGTATCGGAGGTTTTCGATTGCGCGACTGAATGTGATAAAGTGACGCATGCGTTGATGTGAGTACTTGCATTACTGGATGAGTTGTGTGAACTTTCATCGACGATGTCTTTCTGTGGTGCTCCTTCATTTGTGAGGAATTCAATTGCTGGTTTCTGTCGTTGACGGAAATAATCACACTCCCATTTTGAGTCGTCTCAACGGCAGAGCATCCTGCGTAGGAATCGCGAAACTCCGTGTGAGGAATGGGAGGACATTTAAATCTGCATGTGCATTCTCGAGCTTGGTGAGACCCACGGACTACCTCCATCGCTGAATACGAGCACTTTGAGGCCCGAGATTATTCCCACTCCAGAATCACTCTTCTTGAATAAGAACAAGGTAGTTTCGTGACTTCTGCAGCCCATTTTTTCTCATGGACTGCCAGAGGTGACCCACCGTTTTTCAAGTTACCGCACTTAGGGAATAATTTGAAGGAATGGCGCGTGTCTTTATTGTCCTTTGCTGTTCTCTTCCGCCTTGCTCTTCACCAGTCCAAGTACATGGTTTCAAGGTTTTTTTTCAACCTGTCTCGCTTGTCATTGCTACAAGCATCTTGCAGACTTCGAACGTTCTGCGTTTTGCTCATACAGTGACGGCCCTACCTTGTTTGCGATTGAATGACAGTACCTTGGGCGACCGAAGAGAGTACCTTGGGCGACCGAAGAGCCGGAAAGACTTTCTCCGTTGCCAGCGTCTCGTGAAGCGTCAACCGTGAAACCTACTGCTCTATTCACTCCAGGGTGAAACGTGAACTTGACACACGAATCCCGTGGCACTATTTTGAGTCTTGTGCAAAGGTCGAGACTCGATTTTGTGAATTCGAATCACCCGGTTCTCAGCTGTCACGATTATATGCCTTTATTGTACTAGCACCTGGAATTCTCGAATTGTGCTTTATCGCGTTAGATAATGATATCAAAGACTGAAATGGTTTTAGAAGAAGTGGACGACTCAAGGCAAGGAAAGGAATGGGAGTCGGAAGGAGACGATTCTGGTGCCTGGGAAGGTTGCTGCCGCCAGTTTACGCTGTAAATGCTGCGATATTTCCCGCTAAAGGGCAGAATTATACTGCGCATGTGACTCCTTCAGTTCCATTCCCTCCTAGTCTTACCGCTCGCCATACAGCCGACCTGTACAAAGAAATAGAGTTGGAGTAGCATGATATCGGGCTAATGCGTACGGCAATTGCATTCGATAAAATCTGGGAATCCTGTCCATAGTTCGTCGTTTCCAAACTTGTTAATTGCTAGTCTGAAAGTTAGCTGCACGACTAAAGAAAAAAAAAGATGGAAAATATTTCATGAATTTTCTTGGTCAACCTTTTGTCCTTGGATGGAGGACGTATCAGTGAAAGACCACAAAAGATACCACTTTTCAAGCAGAAAATTTTCCTTTATTACCGGAAGGAGGAAAGGGACGCGGACGGACCTGCACTGCCCAGCTTGATTCTCTCGCCTGCATATCCTTCCCGGGAAATTCCGATTTGTCGCCTCAGGTTCGCGGGAAGAAAGTGTATTTCCCCTACACAGAGACTATCTTTTTTTAAAATGAAAAGTAGCCTCCATTTTCGTGGTAAATAAAACTTGCTTCAATGTACTCCTAATGCATTGGTTTTTGCCTATGCATCTGGGACGTTTTTGTCAAAAGTGGTCTGATGAAATTAATCCTTTGCAGAGGCAATGTCTAGGAGAGAAAGCCAAGAAGTTGAAAAAGGAAGTTAATCAATGTGTGCTATTCGAGGCTATTCTGCCAACAAACAGCCTAACTTGCAATTTGGATGCAATCAGTATCAGAAGTGATTGCTTGGCTGAGTGAGAGATCAAAGTGAAAAACATTAGAGTAGCACGTGATGAAATCGCCACTTTCTGATCAACATGCATAAGCACAGATTAGAACCAGTGTGACCATATACAGTTTCCCTTTAAGGCTTGGTGCCATAGCTGCTATGGCATTTGACCTAGTTCCGAAGTCTGTTATGTTTCAAAATTGAAAACATACAGGGAGGTTTATAATGTATTGGGACCAGGAATGAACAAAGGCTAAGCTCACAACAATTCCATCTCCACCAGTCTCAGCCCAGCCCATTATGGTTTTGTCCACTATATGCTGATTGAACCCATTCTCTAAATCCTGTCACCACCCTGCAATTTTGTCATGAGCTTCTTCAAGAAGAAGCTATGGTAGTGTACTGGTTGTGGAATAGGAGATTGAGAAAAAAAGTTCAGAAAACGATGGTACTGGATGCTTGCAGTCATTTAAGAGAGGAAGAACTCTCATTACATACTGTGATCCCCAAATGGGGATCTAGACATTTTTATTGAATTTGTACATAATACTACAATGTTAATTTTTCTGAAGAATGTCTGCATGATCGATCTTGAGATGTGCATTTATAGGGTATTTATTTAACTGGACTTGTTCTAAGAATACCCTGATAGCCATTAAACCTTAAAAAAAGGAATATGTGATGAAATCTGGGTTAATATATTTTTTCTAACTTATTTCCTCTTCATATCACATGTGATAAGCTTCTTTAAGTATTTTTTTAAGCACAAAATGCATATCAGTTGCAAGTACATTACCTGTAATGTACTTGCGTGCATTTGTGTCTGCAAACATCTTTAATAGAAGAAGGTGGATGTAAAAGAGGAATAAGTCAAGTTGCCTCTGAGTGTGCTGAAAACTGTATTTAGTTTCCTGGTTTGACACAATTTCGTTTCAAAGCCTTTCATTTTGATGCCCAGTCTTGGAAGAGGCAATAATAACATTCACATCAACATGAGAATGATGTCTCCTCCATATATACCTGCAAATGCATCTCCCAATCATCTATTAAAAGTGCAGTAGTGTCCCATTTGGGATGTGCTAATGGTTGATGGAGTATGCTTTAATAGAACTTTTGTGCATGTTTACTCAGTGTTTTTCACTTGAATTAGACAATTTTTAACTTGACTCAACACATGTGCATGGGGCATACCTCATGCATGAGTGTCAAAGTCAAGTGAAAAAGTGTCTAACTGAATTGAAAACACTGTAGTGTGAATTTGTGCACCTTTACTAAATATGATGGACTGAATGGGCAGGGCTAGATTCAATTGGTGAAAGAGAAAAGCAATTTGGTTCCAGTACATCATTCCCAGATATGAAATGGTTATCTTTTTTTTAACCAAGTTTTTTTTGTAAAGTGCCAGTATGGCAGACTGACTAATTTTGAGTACTGATATCATTCTTGCTAGTGTTTAAGAAGAATTATACTCTGGAAGTGATTGTGTACTAGGGAGGATCAAATGAAACTAATATATATGATGCTATATAGCTTCCCTTCTCTAGTGATGTTTCAACAAAAAAGTGAAGTCTCCCTTCCTTAGAGTCCCCAAGAGTTCAGGCAGTGACTCATTTCAGTAGGCTTACTGGACAACCTGTAGATCTAATTTATCCTATGTACACTCTTATTCTGGTCTGCCTTTCCGCAAGAGAGGAGAGATTTTTCTTGCTTGGTCCCAGTTTTCACCCTGTCTTTGGATGGCAGTTTGCCAAGACAGTCACACATCCTTTTCCCAGAGACCAAAGTGGGGAGGAGAGGATGGAGTTACAGCTGCCATGGCTTCATCACCTGCCACATCAACTCCCCTTCTATCCTTCCTTCCCAGAATCCCCTCACTCTCACCTCTTACATTTTCATTGGCCTGGCACACTCAAAATTGCCATCCTGGAATGATTGATGAGAGTTTCCAAGTTTATCTCACCAGACATCCATTGAAAGAGGCAGAAACTTCATGAGTATTGTTGAATGATGAAAAGCAATACGGAACAAATTTGTCCTTCAGGGTCGGTGTACGCGAGAGAATCCGCCATGCAAATACTTCCACCCCCCTCAGCACCTGAAGGAGCAGCTCCTGACAAATGGACGGAATCACCTGGCACTAAAGAATGCCTTATGGCAACAGATGGGCCTACAACCAGGTCAGCCAGGTGCTGGGATTCCACTGGCTACTCCTCTTTGTACCACTGGACCTGCCATACACACCCCTGCTGCCATGGTAGGCCTATGACTTCTTTTCCTATTTTTTTCTCCCCCATTTGCTCACCACACTATCTGCATGTCCTTTGTGGTAGTGTCCATTTGTCGCTGTATGCCACAGCTTCATCTCATTGGCCTAGGACAGACCTTGTAATAAAAAAACTCCTTTCTGAAATAATTTTCTCTCTCACAAGAAAAGTTTAAAAAAGAAGGGCAATGTGTTTGAGTTTTTGGAGTTCTTTTACCATGAAAAATAATGGATTCACAATGTTGTATATTACAATCTAAAAATAATGAAACAAAGCAAAAAGATATCATGTCCTTGAATATTTCATCCTTTTCATAATTGTTGAAAAATCCATTAACATTTTTTCTTGCTTCTCTGTGGTACTTATGTGATGAAACATACTATGTTATCATCATGGAAGTACACTGCATTCCAACTTTTCCTCTCTACACTCAGGCAGAAAGATGTGTTAATGCAAACTGTACTAAATGAGACTGGAATTTTTGTGTTTCATTCCTCCTTTAATATGTATGATTCAAAATTGGTGAATGAATGGAGACTCCTTGTGTAGATTTCATAATTAACCTTTTGCCAGTGAGATAGGGCCTGTGGCATGTGTTGTGGTGTGCAGGGCTTGTTTTGAGGTGTAGACAGAGGCTCTCCTTGTATCTAGCTGTTTGAATGGGGGTGATGAATTCTTTCAATGCTTTGGCAGGTCACTGGGAACAAGGCTAGCACTTACTTGAATCACCAGCCGCTGCTCATAGACCCAAGCTTCATGGTATGACATACATCATGTTTTCTACTTGTATCTGTCTCTTCCCTCTCATGTCTTGCATGAAGTTTGTCCTCGGATGTTGCAAAGAAGGCCAGTGTACAGTAGCAATGTTTGGCAGCAGCACTGCATGATCAGGAATGAGTCTAGCAGCAGCATTTAGGTCTCAAAGCTACAGTAGGTGACATGTCATTTGTTGGCTGTGTTCAGCAGATTTTGGGTTGCATCAAATGGAGCATGATAGAGGCGCATCTCTAATGTATGCCTTCAAGACAGTAAAAGACACTTTGGAGACTACTCATGTAATCTAATTGCATATGCATTTTGTCTACATTTAAATGCAGTGTCCCTTTCAAATGAACCCACATATTCAAATGGGAGTGCATCAAAAAGGCATCAGCTTCACAAATTGGATGTGTTGCACATCAAAGCTCAGTTTCTCCCAAATGTTGACTATTCCTACCTGAACAAGTTTGGTAAATCTCAGTTCAAAAACAAGCCTTCATTTGAAATGATTGTACTGTTATAGGTGATTTAGGCAAAATATGTAGTGTTCAAAATTGTTTTCAGCCTATGATTTTCTGATTTAATTGTTTGAAAGAGAGGTGCATACACACACCCACCTGCACACACACACCTGCACCCACACACCCGCACACATGCACACACACCCGCACACATGCACACACACCCGCACACACACACCCGCACACATGCACACACACACCCGCGCACACACGCACACACACACCCGCGCACACACACACACACACACACCCACGCACACACACACACACACACACACACACACACACACACACACCCTCTGACACCCTCACACACCCTAAACGGACAGGAATTTCAGAACTCCTTAAGGAAGGACACCTTTTAACCCTCTAATTGAATCAGTCTCATGGTCTCGTTTGATGTGCTCTTATTTCTTATTGTGAACAATGCAGATGAAAAAGTGCTGCCTATGTTTGACTTTGTTGCAAGCCTGATGAAAGGGCGAATATGCAATATTAACAACTAGGGACAAGAATATGGGCTTTTTTAAATGGAAGAATGATTGAGAAAGACTGAAAATTCTCAAGATTGCATATTCACCCTTGTCAGATCTGGTACAATAGAGGTTATGGAGGATCTCACACTTTTCCACATGTCATCTATGAGAGTATCCAATTTTTTAATTTGTTTTGTTGTAATATTTTAGTTGGAAAATATGAAATTGTATAGAGATGTCAGGTTGATTAAATTTTGGAGCTATTACATTTTGATGAAGAATAAGGCATACATTTTGATGAAGAATAAGGCAGTTGTATTCCCACAAACATTGATGAATGTTTTGTACTGGTGCACAGACGCACATTTGTTTTTGTATAAGAAGACTCTAAATATTCCAGGAAAGAAGTTTCACTGAAACTGAAAGTTTTGCCATCCAAGAATCCTTTTTTTGTATGAATTTTTTTTAAAAATCCTATTCAGTCCCTAATGCACATTCCACTAAGATGCCTCTCTAGGATTCTTTTAGAACTCTCTGGTGGTTACATGCATGGGCGAGGGTGTCAGAAAATTTTTCTCAAGCATCTAATAAAAACTAAACCATTATTTTCTTCACTACCAAAATTAGTACACAGAAACATTGCACCTCCCTTAGCCCTCAAAATAATCACTTCAAATCTATGCACTTCTTTTGCCATCTGGAGAGCAGCAATTGTATACCCCTTCTGTAGAAGCCTGTATTTTGTTGTTGCTGGCGTTGAAAACAATGCAAGTTCTTGAATTTTCAGTGGACAGTGGCCAGCCAGCCATCATATAGCCCACACATAGCTCCTTCCGACTATCATCAGGTTGGCCAGTTGAAGGACCACCTTCGTGGAATACGCTTCAGCAGTGAAGATCTTCAAAATGCTGCAAGACAGTGGCCACAAGAAGAAGATACAGGCTTCCACAGAAGGGTTATACATTCATTGCTCTCCAGATGGCAGAAGTGCATAGATTCAAACAGTGATTATTTTGGGGCTAAGGGAGGTGCATTGTTTCTGCGTGTTGATTTTGGTAGCAATAAAAACAATGGTTTAATATCAGATGTCCATGGAAACCTTTTGGACCCTTGTACATTGGATAAGTAACTGCAGTTTATTGTTTATTTTTGTGTGTTGCTTAATTGACAAAATGGGAGAGAGATTTTTTAATACTAAGTTAGAGATATGGTGATAACTTAAAATTGTGGTAATGAGATCATAATTGAATTAGTTTTCACTATTTGCAAGAACTTAAATTCTTGTTGCAACTTTTGAAACACTTGAGAGGTATACAGTAGCTGTAGTCCTTTAGTTTATACTGTATAGCCTGACATCATCATAGGTTTAGAAAGTCAGTTATTGCAGGTATTAGTGCACCATTTAATTCCAGGCTTGTGATGAAGTGTTTTTCTATGTAAACAGCAAGCAACAACCAGTCCATACTTTGGTGCCATGCAAGCAACAGCCCTCCAGGCAACAAGCATCCCTGGACTGGCAGCAGCAGCATATGCACCTTACCTGCCAGGAACTGCAGCGGGTGCATCATTGATTCCATTTTCAATGGGACCAGATGGCCTGGCCACAATGGGGTTGATCCCCTCCCCTCATGCCCCCACTCCCACATCTACTCCTATCACCTCCATTCCGACCCCACAGAAATCTCCTCGACCTGATCCACGCACTGAGGTGGGATTTCTCCCTCGCATTCTATAAATAACAACTCTAATAAAGTACTCACTCTTCCGAGTACCACCTTAGCACTACCACAAGATTTGCATCTTGTGCCAAGAGAGTTTGTGCAGTTGAAAGTGGTTTCATATTTATTCTCAGTTTCTGGAGTTCTTTCATGCTATGTTTTATCTTCTCAACTTATTTTATTTTCCCAAGTTTCTGAAGCAATTTGATAAGGTTTGGTTTTACTTTTTTATATCTCATCCAAACCTTGTTACATGGCAGCCTATGAATGGAAACTAGTCTCTTTCCTGACAGAATAGACTCAAGACATCCATGACAGATTCTTTTCCTATAAAATCAGTGTACTTATTTGTGGGGCAGTTTGAAAACTGATAGCATCTCTGTGATGCCTGAGTTAGAATTTCAAATGGAAATTTTGAGTAACAGTACATGTAAATTATAGTGTATCAGCCTTCATTTTGTAGCATGCTGACAAGATAAATTTCACCTATCATTGTGATTGATGAGAAATAACCTCATCTGCAAGTATTTTTACAGAAACAATCATTAAAAAGGAGACATGATCATTGTTTGTTATTTAAGCCATAGCATACAACAAAGTCATCTGCTTTTCTTTGAGAATTCTCAATTTGAAACCCACTAAAGATTATTTCATTTTCTTTAACCATCTGTTTGTTAGTACCTCTACCATGACATTATTTTAGAAATTGCTTTTGAATTATACTGCCAACCCTGCAATTATTGTTAGGTAACTACATGTAACTGCTATATACCAATCGGTATTTGTGCTTTAAAAAATTAATCATGCTTGAATAGCTTGTGAGGCAAACTCTGTGGATGAGACATTGATGCCCAAAATGCATGCAAACCAGTAAGTATCTGGTGTCACTTTCACATCCATAATTAGCAAGCAGTCAAAAGGGAGTGGAAAGTACTTCTCAATACTCTTGTGTCTTGGGATTGTAGAGTCCCATCAGTGGTGTATTTGTGTGCTGCTGCACGTTAACTATATCCCTCATCTGCATGTGAAATGCACAATGCTCTCATTTTCCAGGTAATTGTTCAGTACTGAAATTGATGCTGACCTTCACTTATATTGCAAAGCAAATACCACTCTTTCATTTATCTCTCTAGATTATGGGTCAGCAACCTTCTTTTTTTTTTATCTTGGGCCAGATACAATCGTTTCTGGGTCCAGATCCAATACTGGTGTGGGCCAGTAGTTGGACATTCATGTCAAAATAGTGTTTATGCATACAAAATTTTCAGGAGTACAGTTGTCCCTCACCACTTCGCGCTTCGACTTTCGCGGCTTCACTCTATCGCGGTTTTTTCAAATACCTGTATATTGGGTAATACGAGTGTAATGGTGACTAAAGAGTGTTATTTCATGTCTAGAGGGCTCTAATAGACATGAAATATACCATTACACTCGTATTACCCAATATACAGGTATTTGAAAAAACCGCGATAGAGTGAAGCCGCGAAAGTCGAAGCGCGAAGTGGCGAGGGACGACTGTAGTTCAATTTCATTCATAATTATGGTAGACCAAATGCCATGTTATAAAGATTGTAGAGGCTGATGCACATTTCAATGAGGCAGGAAGTGTCAACCAAGATAGAATAGCTTCAGTCTCAGGAGCAGAGTTGATTATTTGTCTGTAAGTGAAGCCCTGCACTCTTCAAGTTAATGGGACATTAAAACTGGACAATAAGGTACATTAGTACTGATCACACTAAGTCTCATACATGTGATTGGTACCTGTTGCATGTGGAGGAGGTTGGATTTGATATATAGTGTCTCCTGATACAAGATTATGGTACCTGTTATCTACAAAGGACCCCAATGCCAATGGTGACCAGTGCATCTTTCACTGAGACATTTGTTCTGTGCTGTACTACTTTTATGTTCAGCATGATACAATGATAATTCTCTGTCTGGTGCACAACTGTAATTCGTAACACCATCTCTTCTTAAGTTTCAACTAATCTATCAAAATGGCTGACAAAGTGCAGAGTCATTCGAGCATACGTTTTCAGAGTGATTCTTAACAATTTATATATTCAGGGTATCCAAAAGTCCCTATCTATTTTGAAGAATTAGGGGTTGGATTGAATTTTAAAAAAATTAAAGATGGAGGATGTATTCAACAAAAACAAAAAATAGCCCATTGCACTGTACATATCCACTATCAATGTCATGGTATGCCATTCATATATCTTTTGTGCTGCAGAAGACATTCCTGCACATTTGAAGGGTGATGTGATAATCTGCATCCTGGATACTGCTCCTCAGTTTCTGTATGCTGTTAATCTTGTTAAAAATAAAAAAAAGACCCTTCACAAAACTGCAGAAAAAAGTCTAATGGGAGTCAATTGAGGAGAGTGCAGTGCTCTTGGTCTTGGTGTGCTTCCTCCTTTACCAATCACACACCATTTAAACTGGTTCTTCAAATAGGTTCCAAATGTTATAGGAAAATGGGGAAGTACACCATCCTGTTGGATATTTACAAGATGGCTCATGAAATATGTATTCAAGCATCACACACTCATAGGACTTGCCCCCCACACATGGAGCTAACTAGTCACAGAGTTTACATCTGAAACATGACTGATATCTGTGTAATGTTCATACTCACACAATCTGTATGGTAAAGTCTATCTTAGCTATAAGACATTGACTGGTGAGCATGGTCATTTATGATCATGTACAGTAGTGACCATTATTGTCCATAATGTCAACTTATCATGCCTAGTCTGTCATTTGTGAGTCATGACACAAAAATGGGGTACAAATTGTGCAGGAAAAACAAAATAAAAATCTAGGGTGTCAAAAATTACTTTTTAGAATCATAAAAAAATTAAAATGAAAAAACCAGTTAGCAATACGTTTTGTCCATGCAACCCCAAGACTCGGCACAAGATATGTACAAGAAGAGACATGCATACATCAAAGAATAAAGAAGTTACAGAACCCAGTCTGTGAAGGTTTTATTCACCTCTCTTGTGTGCTAAATTTTGCCTGGCCACAGAGAAGGCAATAGTTTCCCACCTGCTTTTACTTCACTTCATTTTCATCAATCTTATTCCTATCTGGTCAGCCATAAATTTGAACCCTTATCTGGGCAACAGGAGTCCATTGAACTCCCCAGGGTATGTTTCATTGCATTGCAACTCTGGCTATTTTTTATCAATTTTCTGCAAATTTAATGGGTATTTCATCCATTGATTCGAAACAAAATTTTAAAGTTTTGATTTTCCTTCAAGGAAAAAAATACTTAACGTTCTTGGCCTTGTCTGTTTGTGTAGCAAAAATATCTTGCCCAGATGATGGTTAAGTAGTATTTCTTGTGACTGGATGAAGTATCGAGATATGATTTTTCTTGGTAGCTTGTAAAAAGGAAGAGATAGTCATCATTTTGGCTTCATTCAGATGCAAAGTTTTTGTGTCCTAGGCTAATACTGTCTCCTATATGAAAAAAAAAGTCTTATGGTTTTCTTCTAAGCTTGAACCCTATCAACTTCTGTGACACTCAGGTATTACAATCATCATTTTATCAGATTTACCAATTACTTCAATTTCCATCCATAGTGAATGCTCAGAAATGGCCTCCTTGAGCTGTTACACATGCTCAAAGTTGAAGTTGTCATTTGTTGTGCAGCTGGTACATGAACGTTTAAAAATCTTGCTCATTTCTTCCACTGGGACTTCCCTCAGCACTGGTGTTGGAATATTCTTGAGATGTCTCACCTTGCATTGCAAAGGGCATAATATCCTCAAAATGCCTAAGTGTAATCCATTCAAAGTCTGTCATGGAGGTGGTGGTCATATAATATGCATTCAGTTTGGCTTCTTTTCATAGTAACTATAAGTATCCATTGTTATCAATATTTTATAATAATATATATAGGTAATGATTTTGTTAATTTGATAGCGAGTGTCATTGAAATTACTGCTTCCTTTATTAAAAATGAAAATTGATGGATCACAAATGTGACCTGCAGGAATCATAAGGATATGAGATGTTGGACTGTCACCCAGTTAGACAAACCAAATCAGGCACAGTTGCATCAAGGAATGCAAGTATTCCTTGCCATGTGAAAATTTCCATGTCATGCTGCAGCATTATTGCTAACAGTGTTTCTTGGTCGTAGCTTTCATTAATTCTGGTCCTTTTTGCCCAAAATGTACTTGTGTTTTTCACTGCTGGAAAATGCCAAGGACACTGTAATGCTTTGACTGAATGTAGCCTTCTTCTGAACTGCATGGCTTGAAGGGACTTCGTTCTTCCTGGTACCTTTGTGAAAATAAAATATTGAACTTCTGGAAGGTTTCCTGATGTGAGAAACCATATGAGTTGGGAACTTTCAAAGCTCCTTTGCAATCACAAATTCTGGTTTCCTATAGTTAAAGCCTACCCTTAATTCCTTAGGCATTTGATTTTCCAGTTTCTTTGCTTATTTGAGCTGGCATTAAGTGGCTAGTGGGTTCACCTTGCCTAAAAATGATCTTCAAAGCAAAGCCTATGTTGTTTTGTGTACAGCAGGGCTTCCCAACCCAGAGGTCATGACCCCTGATCATGATCATATTTAGGGTCACAAACTGGAAAATAAATGCCAAGTTATTTTTTTATTTGCAATTTTATCGTATAGGTGGGGGACCCTTTCAAATTTCGTCCAGTGATTGTGGTCCTGAATGGTATGATTGTGATTTTTTGGGGGTTGCACATGAAAAGGGTTGGGAAGCCCTTGTGTACAGGCTGATTTTGGTTGTTCACTTCTGAACAATTTTGTAGTTAAACCTGCAGCATCATCCTTATTAGGGCTCTTATCCCTACTAAATACTACAGATAGCTAGGCCATTTTTTCAGCATATGCATTCCATGGGTGAAGATCTGTAATTAGAGTGAAGTCCTGTAATTAGAGTGAAATCATCTATGGAGTAGTCAATTTTATGAAATTTTCCAATTCAAAAACTGCTATAAGTTAAATATATATTTTAAATTTACCAATGTAAAGCTGTTAAAACTTTCTCAAATTTAAATTCAATGGAGCATTAACACCACAACTTTCAAATAATTGAGACCCCTCTGTTAGGCCTGGAGATGAAAGAATGAAATAAAATCCTCTACAGGTAATGAATAGATTTGAAGTCAGTGATGGAGGTTGGTGTGAAAATTTCCTCCAGAATGTCTTTAATATATATAAATTCCTCTTCCCCTTATCTCCTATAATCCCAGCTCTTGAATTCCCTTCAGAATTTTAGCCTTCCTGACTCAAAGTGCAGTATCATCTCTGACGTTTAATTTTTTTTTTAGAGGAACCATAGGTTTCCTTTAGCATTAAGTCCTTGCCACAATTAGCAAGTCTTCTTTATTAAAGAGCCTATAATAAAGAGCACCCTTGTTGAATTTCTTTTGTTCATTCTCAGATACTTGAAGTAAAGTAATAGGCAACAGTTTAGGATGCTATTGTTTTTTTGGTGGACCCTGGATATATTGTTGCTCAAAGAGGATGACTGGTGAAGTCAGTCCCTTTGGAGTATACTTATGCTACCCTCTTCCCAGCCATGGGCACTTTTATTTCATGGAATGGAGATATGTATTAATTGGCAATCCTTGATGTGGAGGAAGCCTGAGGATATGTACAGGTTTAGTTTCCATTTCTACTAACACTTTGCCATTTAAGGGTCAAGTTTAAAACCTTGTTACCTTGTTTTAAAGTGGCATGCTGCAAAATGCAGGCTGATACAGTAAGGTTGATGGAGTTGGGAGGAATGCATGGAACACAGTGACTGAATAACCATATTTTTATCTGAAATCTTATGATCAGTTGGTAGATGTATTCTTTGATAGCCTGACATTCATGAAGCAGAGACTGTTTGCCTTCTTCCAAGATCCCTTCTGCATTTTATTGGCATGAATTTCATCCCAGAAAAGACCAACCATATCCTCCTTGCTTTATGAATGCAGGCAAGAGAGAGAATGGAGTGAGAGAGAGAAAGGAAAAAAGAAATGTGGAATATCTGTGAGCGACTCTATCTGCACCTGTGCGTGGTTTTTCTGTGTGTTTGTTTCTTCCATGCCTCGTGGTCTGGTCGGTGTTGCTTGGAACTTGGATGTGGCTTGGCTTCTAACACTTGATCAAAGCAGACCCCAACCGACCTGGCAGGTCAAGGTCAGGCTGGAAAGAAGCGTCCCCGAGACCCTGCTGATGATGCTGCTCTCTTCTTGGTATGCATACGCATGATGTATTTCTTCCTTTTTCTCTTTTTATCACTTCCTCCTTTCCATTTCTGTACTCCTCTTTTTGCATCTCTGCATTGGTTTTAATCCCTGTGATGGTAGAACTTTTTTTAGAGGAACATTCATGCAATTGTTGTTGGGTTCTACTCTCATGATTTTTGACAGTCATATCATCAGGGGAGCAATGGGGGTGGGAATACAAGTCCAGTGCCATCACACACACCGACACCAGTGTCCACAACTCCAACCGGCCTTGGAGCATACAAGCGTGTTGCTGGGGAGAAGAGTGGCTTGCCGATGTACCAGGGGCCAGTGGGATATCAGGGCTTGGTCAGTCTCCAGCAGCCCTTCATCCCATTCACCTGTGAGTTGCAGACTCCTGTGCCCTACAGTCCTGCTCTGTGGACGTTGAATAAGGCTGCCCTGCGCCCTGCCAATCCTTTCCTTTCCTCTGTTCATGCTCTCCTTCAGGCCCAGCAGCATCAGCAGCAGCAGCAACAGCAACAGCAACAGAATCAACAGCAGAATTTCTTGAATGCAGTTGCTGCAATGTCTGCTGCTGCTGCTGCTGTATCCCCACCCCCTGTCAAAAAATTGAAAAAGGCCTAGCCTTGCCACAATGTGAGAGCATAATCAATCCCACTCCAAAGTGCCTGATGCCTAATTCCAGGTGCTAGTGATCCCCAAGATAGTCATGTTCCTTGTACATAGAAATGGTAAACAAAATCTAAGTCTTGCTATTTTACACCAGTGCACGCCTAGTTGCAACATTTATAATACGTGGACAAGAGAGAAGTTAAGTCAGGTATGTGAGGTGCAAGCATGATCTTCCATGATTTATCACTTGTATTTAATTTTACTTTCTCAATGAAATTTTATTTTTGTTCTGTATATAGTGTCAGCTAAATACGCATATTTTATCCCATGTTCAAGGCAAACAGGTTCCCATGTAGATTTAATGTCTTGAGTTGGCATGATTGAATCAAATGAATTATTTTACATCAAACCTTATATAATATTGCCATATTTACTCTTGCACATGCTTTAGTTTTTTATTTTTGTCAGGTGCTAAATTTGAAAATTTGACCAAAATATTAGCATACACAATAAAAAAAAATTATTTGTTCTGTAAAATGGGTCAAGGTAACAGCATGAGTATATGCTGAGGCATTACAAAGAAAGCATAAGCCTTTGGCTATTAAGTGCCCCAATGCAAGTTCTATTGATCATTTCATTTTGCTTTGCACAATTCATGATCAGTAATGTACATCTGTCAAGGTTCTGATTGAGAAAGTGAAGAAAAGTTTATCCCATGCTTATGAAATCACCCCAAGCATGTAGTTACCCTACACATCCAATGAGAGGGATGTCCCTCTTCTATTGGGAATTAGCTTTTTCCATACTCAATCTTGGTAGCATGTCAACTATGCACATTGTTGACATAAAATGTATTCAAGAGTATATATGGCATATTTATAACCCCAGATACATTCCTGAGACAATCATTCCTTCATCTAAGAACCTTAAGAATCATGCTGGCATTTGAAATGCGTTTGTATTGTTGAGATCTACCATCCAAAAATGGGACTTGTCCAGAGCCATTCATTATTTTAGCTGTTTGTGTACAAGTTTTGCTTGCCAATAATTTTTTAACCCCAGACATATGCATGATTGAGAAGGTGAATGAGGAGGGGAGGAACATTGAAATGATATACATTCATAGGCACAATTGCCTATGTTTGTAGTTTTCCACCTGTCCTTGTATTTCTGGTCTGTATATTTGCTGGAAGTGACTTGATTATTCTGCAAGCATGCCAAAAGCAAAGCTTAGCTTGATTTCCATTATTTGGGGTGATACACATTCCACATGGACTGGATCGTCTTTGTGCTCATGAGTCTTGTGTGTCTGCGGTTTTTGACCTGCTTTGAACTTCATTTTATTTTTTTCTCTTTTCTTTTTTACTCCCCCCTTACTTTAGTACATTGTTTGTACCAGAACAGATTTAGACCAGTTACCCCCCCTCCCCCTGTTGTTGGGTCTTTCAGCCTCACTTGCTTGCACTGGTCACTGTCTCCTGTTGTGCCTCCCTGATCACTCTCCCTCTACACTTCGCTTGAATCATGGTGCTCATGAAGCATAATCACTCATGCAATAATACCAAAAGACTTGGCACCATTTTTTAATAATATTAAATCTTTACAAATCCAGATATTTTTCTTTAGATTCTACTAGTTGAACTATTTTTATTGGTCATTAGTTTTTCACACAGTCTAAAAAGAAATAGTCTATTTTATATTTAATTAATCTGAGGTTAAATTCTGGTTGGATTCTATGTTACTTTTGAGATGCATGGTGCTTCTTCAAGGAGCAGAAAAGTTACCATGTTTGTATGAATGAGCTTGTAGCATACAGTAGAAGTTCTTGGTGAGAGATGTCACAAGTATGAGGGAGAGGAGGGAAGAGGCAAAGAGGAGGTCAGTGCTTGCCTAGAACATGTTGAAAAGTTGGCATGAAAATTTGATGTGTTGGTGGTGCAGGGGACAGACATTGACACAACATTGGACCACTGCAATTGCATTGCATTCATTGTTCTTAGCCTGTGCTGCTTTCATTTCATTCCATTTCCATTTTCCATTCCATCACAAGCTATTCCTTAGAGGTTTTTTGTTGGCCTTGTTTTGAGTTTTTATTTCACTCACATCGTCAGACGATATCCATCTTTCTATTTTTTTCTTCTCATGATTACATGCTGCTGCTATTGAGTTCCCGTAATGAAACCCTTGATTTTGGTTGCATGAACGCTTGGTGTTTTTTTCAACCTATCTTCTACTCGGAGAACACAATTCTTTTTTTTTTTGAGGACATGCCCGCTTCTGTTGTTTTTTTCCTCTGCGCTCTAACCAGTCCGCTGAAAGCCAGCTGCTCATTAATACGCTCCAGCTGATCGTTCTCTTCTGGAAATGTGGGCCTGCCAAAACGAATGTCTATGGAAGGAAGAGGATTGTCGAGAAGCGGAGACACTCTACAGCACTGCTTTTACTTTTCACCAGCCTGAAATGTGTCAGAACTCCCTTGCACATGATTCTTGGTCTTTGTTCCTGATCTCTCATGTTTTAAAACCTTGTGCCATTTATCATCTGCAAGGGTGTCTTGATGCAATGCCATCTGGAAACGTTGATGGGGACTGAAATGCTCAATGGAAAAGGGAGACATATCTTAAGTCTACCACTCCCCTTGTCACATTCTCATGCCTTCCTTTCAGGATTTGGGCACATGATGATTGTCATCATACATTCCATTCCATAATTCCTACCTACATACCTCACTTGACATCCTGTCCTCCTGCTTGGAAGCATCTTTGCTTGCCTCTTCTTTTTATATTGTTATCATGACTCCTTCCAGGTCATTCTGAACATATCTTTTTGGACTAGAAAACTAAAGACTGGCAGTTTTCTTTACCAGTATTTCTTGAAATATCCATGCTATACCCAGGCTTTCATTAAGCTAAATCTTGTTTAATCTAGAATGTGTAGGGTCTTTAAAAGAAAAAATGCTCCATTCACCTTCTATGGGGCAGTGGCATGCAAGTCAAACACAGCATGACCAGTATGGACAATAAAAAGGTTGTGTTTACCAATTATAAGTGTACACCACACTCTGAATTGAATTGATTTTAATTCCGCCCAATTTATGGTGTTTCATTATGATTATGTTGGTTGGACTTAATCTTCAAATTAAGCAAGTAGGTCTTATTTTTATTTATTTCTTCATATACCATCGTGCATAACATCTGCATAACCTGTGCCATAGACCACCCCATGCCACTGCTATAAGAGATAGGCAGCATCCACTTCCATGGAAAAATTATTCCAGATTTTATTCTGGCTTATATTTGCCTACTTTAGGGTAGACAATATGAAGAATAAAGCAGAAATGACACAATAATACTTACACAATTCAATTGAATTTTGAAATCATTGATAAAATGTAGAATTGGTTTTGATTTCATATTCTTCAACATAAAATAGGATTTGGTTTAAGCCAGATGTGGATGTTATTAATTTGATGGGAGATATAGGTGTGAAGGTAATGAAGATTCGAATCTTTAACTTGTATTTTTCCTTTGGATGATGGACCAAACACACAAGCAGCAGTGCATTACAGAACCAGTATTGCATCAAAACTATTGAAATGCTGCACTTCCCTCGGAGTGTCTTGATTTCACCAGCATACCTACTATACCTACTGCTGTTCCAAAAGCACAAAGTTCCAGGAAAGAATGCTTCATGGTTACTGGAAGGATTTCTATGAAAATGTAGGCTTTATTAGTTTAAAATTTCATAATTTGATTCAGTTCAAAATTATGAAAATTCTATTTGAATTTGTTGGTTCAATTTCTAGAGTCTACTTTGATATGTGGGTTGCTGCAGAATAACCCAGAAACACTTATGATTTTGAATTTCATTGTTTCAAAGCAATGGTGATTCTAATATGACTGGAATCTCATAAATGTCTGATTCAGGTGTCTTGGAGAGAACCAAAGAAGGTATGGTAATTTCAGCACTAAGTCAAAATGATGCTGCTTTTGCTGGTCTTGAGTACCTTGTTGAAGAAAAGAAACAAAGATATCATTCCACCACTTTGTCACAAATAAACTCCCTCTAGAGATACCATGAATTTTTTTATGTTGGACTAAAAGTTTATGGAGAAGCAGGATGGGGGCAGGTTGGGTCCAATTGAAGATCCATTGATTGTGATTGGTATATGAAATGAAGGGAAGAGATGAATGTTTCTATATTTAGGTTCTTTCAGCAATGATATATCAGGCAGAGTCCACACATGACAGCATACCCTATTGGGAAACTGAGCTTTTTTTATTTTTTAAATACCCTCTAAATACATGGTGATAGGCAGCCCTGGTAATTCAGGCCCACTTTGTTTGGCTGCTGGTTCTTCTGTTACTTGCATCAGAATTTCATTCGTGCCAGCATTTTCAAAACACAACAGTATGCACATGATAAACATAAACATGATTTTCACATTTTTCCTCTGATGTCAGAGATGGGAGAGAAGCTTATGTGAATGTGAGGGCAAGGAAAAAAGATGTTCTCATCTATTGGATGGGCAGCATACTATGACCCTTGCTATGAATCCATATAATCCAGAAGATGATGAAACTGATAAGTATTAAAATCCCTTCCCCACCTCCCCCTGATCCCAGATGTTTTGTGGAATTCATCAATTTGTAGGAAAGGCAGGAGGAAACTGAGCAGTGCATTATAAAAGTGTAATTTTAGGATCGTCCTCCTTGTGTTTCATAAAGGTTTTGAAGACATAGAAAAATATTCTCCCTTATCCTCACCATGATGTTCACCTATAGCATAGAAGCAGAGTTATTGTTGAAATCTTACTCTAATAGAAAATTGTTACATCCCATACCATGGAAACCATATAATAATAAATAAATAAAAGTTTTGACATGGGAATGCTGAAGAATAATTATGCAATGGATTGACAAAATGTCAGGGTGTGGGGAGTTTGTGTACTGCTCAAGGACTGGAGCTTGCCATTCTATTTGAAATTTCCCCCCTAGACAAGACCATTCACTTATGCAATCTCAACACATATTTGAATCTGTAAAGGATAAAGAATTGAATTTGCATTTTGTGACAAATCTCTCAGATGGCAAATGATAGAGTATTCCAGAAATGCAGTCCACATGTGAAACTCCTAAATGGGGAGTTATGGTATGGTTACCTTTGGTGGCTTACTATCAAAAGGTAGCTCAAAAGCCTTCTCTTATCTGTCATGCTGAGAGCACCTTTATTCATCACAAATCTAGCAACTTGACACATTGAAGATGGATCACATAGATTTCCATGCTTTCATATATTGGGTTTTCATATGTCCAGTTGTCAATGTGTTAATAATGGATTGCTGCAACTGAAATTTCTCTGGGTAACATCAGCTGAGCAAATTGTTCATTGAATAAGTAAATACAGGGTGGCCCAGAATGAAAAAGAAGCATTCTGGATTGGCCAGTTAGGCTATGCTCTTCCTTGGCTCCCTTCAACCATAACAGAATAAATTTGAGAATTTTAGATATCACATAATTTTCTGAAGAGTTGAACCTGGCCAACGTGTTTGCATGTGGGCCACCTTTGTAAAATTGCAGTCAGTTCCTCTTTAATTTAAAAATAAAGGCAATGAAAATCACTGAAACAGGTTTTCTTCATTAATGAACTCATTTCCTTTATTTTCTGCTATAATAATTTCAAGACCATTTCTAGCTTCAATTTGGGTTCATGGCAATAAAATGGACATTTTTTTGTTGCCTCCTTTTATTGGTTCTTACTGTCCTTGTTGCAGTTGTAGCCTGTACCCCTATGCCTGCAGCATGCATGCTGTTTCGAAACCAACTGACCGCACGGTTGTGCAGAGTTTTTAATGGTCTTGAATTGCAGAAACAATGTGGTGTTCTTTGTCTTTTTAAGCTCACAAGGAAAGTCTTTTTTTATTTATTTATAGATAATTATTCAGCATGATGTAGAATAGGAAGAGAACTATTGTGACACACGATTATGAAGAGATCAGGTACATCAACAGCCAAGGGTAGCACATTTGATGAATTGTGTTGAACATCTATTTGGCAATGCCTACTTGCACATGTCTTTAGCTTTTGGTTTGCTAGGCTTGGGAACTAAAAACAACAGTATTTTAAGTAACTTTTTATAAAATTTTTTTAATAGTAACTTTTCTTTGTAGCTAATTTCTCTTTTAACAATTTGTAACTGTATTCAGTTAATTTTGGAAATTGAAAAGTCCATCTTTGGTAAATATCTTTGTGCATTTGAGGGATGGATAGCCATTGTTGTAAGGGGCTTGTATTACATAAATGCAGGAACAGTTGAATCAACCTGTCATCATGGGATCCGATTCACACAGACCCACTCAGGTTCTTTCCTTCATGCTAGTCAAAAAGGCATTCATGAAAAAATTGTTGCTATCACTTGGCAATTACTTTTAATCACTGAGAATTGCACAGGGGTGCAATTTGACTTCTTGTCCATAGATGACAGGTTTTCATATGTCTAAAAGTCAGGTAAGACTTTTGGGGAGGGGGGGGGGTGTCTGAGAAGGCTTGGTAATCTTCTCAGTGACAACATTCTCCTAAGGGAAAAGGACTGATCTTCCCAAACTACAATGATGCCAGAATATCTATTTTTACATAATTATTACCCTCCAAAAATGAGATAAACATGAATGAAGCAATGAAAAACCACTTCAAATTAACTTGCGACTTAACTCAGGAACACTCCGTTTATTTTATCATGGCATCGTTTAAAAAATTAAGTGGGAGCAGGGAGCATGGGGTCTACCTGAACCCCACAATGATAAATGCAGCATAAACAATTTCATTTTTGCTGAGAATGCAAATCCACTTCTCCCAACAAGGATATGAGGACTCAAGCCAACATTGATCATGAATGCCAGTAGTTCAGGTTTGTATTGAAGTATGAGCTGGATGCAAAGCAAAATGTTGTAGAGGTGTTGGAAGTGGTGATGGAGTGTCTTGAATGTTTTGCTCTTGGATCCAGGGTTGCTAGACCCCCAAACCCCGACCCTGATCCTTCCTCCCATCGCACAAGAACCCTTGCCTGCCAATGCCCACTTTGTCAACTATGTTGGACCCAATGGCCAGGTATCCCCATCCCTCTTCCCATAGTCTCAGCTCCTGTATTGACAGCAACCAAGCAGTCAGTGTTCGCCTGCTCATCTTCCAGAGGAATTGAAGCTGTGCATCTCTGCTTTTTGATTAGTTCCTCAAATACACTGAGGAAGAGATGAATGAGTTTGGCTTGCAAAGTTGCAGGTTTTTTTTTTTCTTTTTCTTCTTCCAACTCTCCCTGTGCTGCAGTTGCTGGACATCCTGCCAGTCTGCCTCGCTTTTAGGGAGGGGAAATGCAACAAGCCCACTTGCCCCAAAGTCCATACCCCATTTGGTGAGTCTCACAGCTTTCTCTCTAACACCCTGGTCACCTAATACCATTTCTCATTCCCAACACCCACAACCTGTTGGCACTCCCAAATCCTCAGTTTTATTGAAATTTTCATTAGCTTGAAAACTGAAGTTAAGCTTTGTCTTGCTTTAGCAATGATTAGTTTCAATGAATTCATTTCAGATTTCAGCTGGTAAGTGGGTTATGTCAAAACATCACAGCTGCAATGGCTACAATGT
Source organism: Darwinula stevensoni (assembly GCA_905338385.1). NCBI lineage: Eukaryota > Metazoa > Arthropoda > Ostracoda > Podocopida > Darwinulidae > Darwinula > Darwinula stevensoni. Next base: position 124,307 of record CAJPEV010000193.1, on the reverse strand, counting down.
TTGCTTCCCTGCCTCTATGTAATGTGTCTCATGCCATGAAAGCTCTCACTAACCAATGTAGCTTACAATTACATTTGGTCAGTAATCATTTCAGTGTTTCCAGTTTTTTTGGTACCTTGTCACCAATTTAAAATGCTGTCATGGATTGTAGACATTATAAGAATTATTGAGTGTTTTAGAAAAAAAAAAACATGTTTGAAGAAATGTGCCACAGGCTTGAAGATGTAAAAACACAGACACAAAATGAAGGAAATGTGTCCATGTGAAATGTGAAACTTCTCTGAAAATGGAAACCCTTGATTGAGAAATGTTTTGTTTCCCTACAGAGCATGTGGAGATCAAGGATGGGCATCTGTGGGTCTGCAGAGACTTTGTCAAAGGGAAATGCCATAGACCACTCTGCAAATACTATCATCTGCCCATCCCTCCTCCTCCTGTGCAAGTCCCTTCTCCCAATCAACAAGAACACCAACCTAAAATACAACATGATCAACATTCCAAAACCCCTTCCGAAAGAGATTGAGACGCATCTGTGCTTCCCATCATCTGGTGCAGGATTACATCTCGGACATGAAAATAATACTCATCTGTACATGAAACTGAAAAGGATGCACACACAAAATGAACACTTATGGCATGCATGATGGAATGAGAATTGTTTGATGGAATGGGTGCACAAGTGAGAGCAAGTGACTATCATTTCTTGAGTTTTATTTTTTCAAAGCAAAAGAAGAAGGAAATGTTAGTTCCTTGTCGAGGAAAGGTGCCTCTAGTCACTCACTATACATAGATACATTTTGTTCCTCTGCCTTTTTCCAAAAAAGGACAACGTATCGGCATGGAGCGTGTTCGAGTCAACGGATTGCTCAGCCTGGCAATCGCAGGAATCTCGAGATGAAATGTGATAGCCATTGTTTGTTTCTTCACCTCCTCTTTCTTCCTGGCTGTCTTTTTCCCTGTCGTGCCTGCACCTCGCTTGTTGGATGAGAATATTCCTGCTGAGAATATTCCTGCTTTGCCCATCGCTTTGAAGAGTGGGGGATGCTCCCACCAGAGGACTGCACATTCTTCCCTTTTATGGCCCTGTCTTCCACTGATTTTACAGACAAAACAGAAGTTCCCACGATCTGGAGGCAATATTCCGGCAAAGAACAGGGTGTCACATTGCAAAATTAGTCTTCAGTGGGTTTTTTTTTCATATAAAAAAAGGGAATAGCCATGACAGTAACAAGTGAAGAATCTTGTACCTACTCTCTTCATCAAGTTGTTGTTTTGTGTGAGACCGGTGTCACATTTTTCCTCCCTGTTGTATGCAGGACTTTATAGGAAAAAAAAACTATGTCCCTCTATGCAAGATTGATGTATATGTGCTGTCCTCTGATGCAGAAAAGAAAAAGTATCTTACACAATGATTATGATATATGCTATGCTAAGCTAAGCTAAGGTAAACTAAACTAGGCCAGGCGTTGCCTCGCTTCTTTCCTATTGGATTTTGCTAGATAAGGTGTAATTAATTTTTTCATTTTCCCTTGCTTACTCTGGATTTTCTCTCCCCTTTGAAGAACTATCGAAAGCATTTCCAAACATATCAGAGAGTGATATAAAAATAAACATCGCAATGCATGCGGCGACTGGATGTGTAGACAGTTAGCCACCTTTGGAAGGAGTTTTTAGGCCTTATGGAGAAAAAGAAACACAACAGAGAGATTTTGCATGCTTGTGTTGCACATGCAAGCTCGGTGCTTCTCTGGCAAACTGAAAGTCTTCTTGATTCTTTTTTCTATTTCGATACAAAAGTGTAACCATTGAATGTGATATCTTGACGTCTGTTTGTTTTCTCCTTTGTGATCATCCAAGACCCAGTTTCCTCTTCTTGATCCTCTTCCGAAAGTGAACAACTAAAATCAAAGAAGTGATTTATATTTGTTCCAAATACGCATTCGAAATGATTGGGACGATGTGATAATTTCAGTTACTCTTTGTGAAAATTGTGTATATATAGAGATGAAAAAGTATCTGTGCATGTGAGTGTATTCTTTTTTGAGTTTAGATTTCAGTTAAAAGGGATTGTCTTTCATTTTGAAGCAATTCACAAGGAGAAAAATTCCTTGTGGATCATTCATTTTCACTGGATTGAAAATTGGAATTCTTGTGGATTAGTCATTCTCACTGGATTGAATATTGGAAGACTTGTGAGTCATTCTTTTCCCTTCTCAATGGAGGTGGATGGAATAAAAAACCTGGTGCACTCCGTAGGTCCTCTGACCTTTATTCATGGACCTTGACAACAACAAAAAACCAGGTACTTTGCATATATGCTGAATTGGAGCAGAGGACACAGAAATGGAACACAAACATCACATGACAATGTTGAAAATTTACATCATCTTGGCCCCTCTGCAATATTATGTAGGTTCTATCCATGGCAACAGAGAATGGATACATAGGAATGTCTGTGTCTCAATGCACAATGATGAAGCAAAAGCCATTAATGTTTCTACAGTCTGATTCTTCCATAGATGGTTGGAGGAAGAACTGTTCCAAGACCTGTATCTGCAAGATACGATTGAAGAACCTCATCACACACCATGCATGACCACTGTCTTCATATGACATTTTTGCTCACATTATTTCAGATCTTGGCAATCACATCCACTTTTAAAAGTTCGAGAATCAGAAGTTTCTTGAAAGACCAAGGGACAAAAATAAAAGCACCTTAATGACCCTCATAGGGACACGGGAACCTGTAGCACGAGATTGAACACAAAGATGGAGCAACTTTTTCCTTTCAAAAAAGTGTTGTTCCATGCAGAAGAGGAAAGCTCTTTCAAAAGAGTGTTAATTATTGCATGCAAACATTGCTCACAATGTTTTCTCATGGAAAGGTTGTAAGGAGATTTACCTTGGAAGATTGCAGAAAATTTTCAGATGAAACCAACCTCTAGCCTCAGAATCCAATACAAGATGGGAACCAAGTCCCAAGGTTCTAACTTTTAATGTAGTTTCAAAACAGTCCATTTTCCCTCAATGTCTCATCTGAAAGAACATGTTAGCACAAAAATGACATGAGTGATACCAAATATAATGACATGATACATATGTATGCATATATATATATATACCTCAAATTATGATATGCGGTGACCAAAGCAGAGAACATGCTGGTAACACTGAATAAATGAGAAAAGACACATGCATATACAAAAATATCAGAAGGGACACGGAGGCACTTGCAGCTTCACACTTGACAACATCTTGTAGCACCTGAAATATGGAAGAACAGGAATCGTATTTGTTTCATATGAAACAGATGGCGGAACCAAGAAAGGGGGGGAAGGTCAAATGACAGCTACCTGCTAGCAATATAAGTTCCTAATTTTCTGTGCGTGAAGCGTGATTTGAAGTAGCCAATATAAATTTTCTGCCTGCCCGCCCGCCCGCCCCCTTATTATGGTCCAGTTCCGCCGTTGCGGAATATCGACTTCGATTGGCAGCATGCATGCCGTACAGTAGGTATAAACCAACCTTTAGGATGATGATTTTGGAAAGAAAGCCCCTGGTAAACGCGCAGGTCAGGTGGAGGAATGGTCAGAGCACCGCACAGCAGAAGAATGTCTTCTCCTTCTTCGTGTTGGTGACGTTCATTTCCCTGACGATCTCGGCGAAGACTTCATTGACGTTGAAGCGCATTTTGGCACTTGCCTCCAGGAACGGACAACCCCACTGCTGTGCCAGTGTATAGCCTTCCATACCGTCCACCTCCCTCAAATGTTCCATGTCTTTCTTGTTTCCGACCAGGAGGATCGGCACACGGTCGGTGCCCTTCACCCGCACGATCTGTTCCTTCATCGACTTGATGTCCTGGAACGTCTGGTGGTTCGTGATTGAGTACACGACGACGAAACCCTGTCCGTTCTTGATGTATAGGTCTCTCATGCTGGCAAACTGTTCCGTGCCGGCGGTGTCGAGGATCTCAAGGACGCAGGGGGAACTGTCCACTTCGATCTCCTTACGGTAGAAGTCTTCGATGGTAGGGTCATACTTTTCCACGAAACGTCGCGAAACGAACTGAACAGTCAATGCACTTTTCCCCACCCCACCCGAGCCCAACACCACGACCTTGAACTCACGCATCACTGGATCTTGTGGACGTTGCGCCTCACGTTAGAGGCTTCCCGTGCCACTTGTTGGCTCCGGCAGTAGACCTACGATAACACTCGTGTTGCCGGAAATAAGCGCAGTGCAACTGCAACTCGAGATCTGCTGATAATTAAAAAAAATATATGTATAGGTCTTGTAAAGATTGCCAGAAGCTTTCACTCTTAAGTCCTAGAGATCAAAGAGACCTTGTCAGGATGGAAGAAGCAAGGAGAACGAATACGCCATCATGAAGAATTTTAAGTCAACAGCGAGTACCATGCTTGTTACTCGAGCAGTATCATGTGGCAATTGAATCAAACCAACCGGGCCCACCCAGTTCAGAAAGAGAATGTCAAAAGAATCCGGTGCAGTTCATGACCACATCCACAATACAGTCACGAAATAACACCTTTTACTCTTTTCTCATGTTCTCTTTATATTTAAGCTCTCTTGAAGTCTTTCCCAATGTTGTTGAATAGACTGTTGTTGACATTGAAATGAGGATGGATTAGTGATAGTTGTAATCCTATTATCTTAAATGACTTCCCACAAGCATCTTTTTCTATTCAACAACATTAGGAAAGACTTCAAGAGAGCATAAATATAAAGAGAACATGAGAGAAAAGGCAGAGAACTCCCAGAACTAATTACTCCTCTCCTTCCATAACCTAATTTCAAAGAGCTTCAGCTAATCTCAAAAGTCTAATCCAAAAGAACTCCTCTAGGGTGCATTCACTGATCAACAGCTAATCCCAGAACCAAGCAACTTGGATATCCTGTACCACTAAGTTGATTCTTGATCCTGGGGAATAAGCAAACATTGCTAGGGGATAGGTCCAGATAATAAGGGGCATGAGGCATTAGTTTGATGCCCCTTTTCTCAATGAACTCTTGAAAAATTGCAGTTCAAGTTTCCATTGTGATGGACAGCCAACTCCTTGGCTCCAACAATTCTTGCAATTGCTGGCAAGAGCTTCTTGCAAATGACATCTAGGTAAGCATTCCCATTCCTATACTTTCAGCATAGTACAGGTAACAAAAACAAAACAAAATCACCTTTGCAATAACAAAATACTCAATATGCAGGGTTGGCCAAAAATTAAAGTAAGCCACTCACAATTTTGTCATAATATGATTCTTGCTTTAAAAAATCAGCTCTTATGAATGGATCATTGCGAAAACCTAACAGGGCATTGTCAGATGTGTGTACTTTGCCAACTGAAAATTTCATCCATGTGCATGACATTTTAGGCATTTTCATGCAAATGCTGAGAAGTTTTCCAGTGTTGGTACCTGTGCATACCAAAAAACGTTTAAAATCCCAATTTTCTTTATCTAATGACATCACATGATAGGTCAATAAAACAATTTGCTTCTAGATGCAACCTCTATGTTACCTGTTGAAAAGTTGTAATTTCTTCTATTTTTCTGCCTCGTTGCATGGTGTGAGATTTTTTAAGTATATGGTAAACTCAGGTGTCCACACCAGAAAATTTCATAAGGTTTCCATGGGAATGCTTGAAATTTCATGCAAATGCATTATGTTTTCAGATGGTGGAAAGCACACATTTGATGATGTCCAGTTAAGTTTTCATGATGATCCATCCATAGGAATTAATTTTTTAAGAAAAATCAAATGTGAATTCATACATTGTAAAACACATGCCTGTTCACTCAGAATTTTGACAATTGTGACAAACTCAGACATATCTCAAGCATGGGTGGTTGTAGGCAAGATACTTTAAGAGCTCTTAAAGAACATTATTAGGAAATGTTCCATTACATTTTCAAGTGGTTAACTTTTTTTTTTGGTCAAGCCTCTATATCCTGTCTGCTAATTGGGACACCTTGAATTCCTCTTTTGGCAAAAATGATGCAAAAGCTGTTGACAGGCATCCACTTTTCACAGCCATCTGGTCTGCCATGAGTGGCCTTGGACCCTACCAAAATGAAACCTTCCTTTTGTGGCATTTGTCCATCAGAATCACATGAGCAGATCCCACAGAAATGCTGCACTATTTCTATATTTTTTATATTTTCTCAACATTTCTTCTAATATAATGCAGTATGAAAGATCACAAATTTTGTTATGGGCTATCTTCAACACAATCTCAGACATCCTTGAAAGCTTTCACTCAACTTCTTATAGCAGGTTCTGATGGACAGGCATTCTCACAAATTTCATTTGATTGCTGATGTTGTCAGATGTTTTCCACCCTTGCAATGTCAAATACTTGATAATTTTATTACTCTGTAATTTAAAAAAGTTGAGTTCTTGTCCTACTGAAGTGCAATATAACAGCATTGGGCAGTAATTGAATTACAATTATTTGAAAAATGCTTTTTAAACGCTTCTAGCAATTCATTTTTGCTTTGTATTTCCACATTTAATTCTAAGTGGAAATTACTTTAAGCATTTGGAATTTTCATCAGCACATGCAGATATGAAATGCTTATCTTGTAGCATTATAAAAATCAATATTAAATGTATAATTTGTACAGAATTTTAAATGTAAAATTTAAAAAAATGCTTGCTTAAAAAATAAATTTTCAAATAATTGTAATTCAATCACTGCCCAACACTACAATACAAAACTATCACATACACACGAAGCTGGCTTCATCTGAATGAATCACTCTGAAGAAAACCTTTCTAATTCTTAATAGGAAGTAGTATCTCACACAAGGAAGAGTCATAGTTCATCCAAAAATATATTAGAGAGATGGTGCTACATGTACGTACATCAGCAGTAGGTCCTCTAACATACTATGCTAGCTATGTCTCTCTTTTAAATTTTTGGACAAACTATACAGGGTTAACCAATAAAAAGTATACATACATACGTTCACATTTCCCATACTCTTTGACTTACTTAATTTTTATTTTCAGAGAGTGCAAAACAATTGAGGGAGATTTATTGATGAAAATTTTGAAAGTGCTACTTCAAAATGGAAATGCTTGTGAACAAAGGTGTAAATTTGTGGAAATATTCCAGGAGAGTAAATCAGGATCTTCAATATTGGGTGGTGTTATTGCTGTTCTGGGCCACCAAAATGAACTTTTGTTTAAATTAAGAGTACTCTTTGTTTTAAACTTGGGTCAGTGATATTGACTGATTTCAAAACAGCAGTCCAGTTTTAGTTCAGTCACAGTTCCAGTTGGGATTTTGTAATGTGAATAGCTGCTTAGACCACAGTGGAACTTCAGTCAGACTCTAGTCTGAACTGAAACTAGAACCAAACTGCAACTGAACTGCCATTTTGAAATCAACCATTGTTCTCCTTATTGGTATGGTTTGACCATTCAAGTGCCAAAAGAAACATCTAGTCTCTTTAATACTGACTTATTCGCCAGGAAGAATTCTAGAAAAATGCACCTTTGTTCACTAGTCAGTTGCATTTTAGAGCAAAATTTTCACTATTCACTAGCCCTATTCAGAAGATTTTTGCTAATGCATACAGATATTTATTCCAAATAGTATTCACAGGCACAAAATCGTGAACTACAGTCCAAAGACAATGCCACATCCAGTGAAGTAGATGACAACCATGGACACATTGCAGGGAAAGGGTATAATGTTCTTTTTCTATAACTCCCTAATTGACAATGTAACATGCCCTCATTACTTCCTTCTCTAGATTCCCCCAATTATTGCACTTTGGTCACATTATCTCTGTGCCTCTTAATTTACATGAAATCTATTATTCCACTTGTGCTGAATGCAGAGAGAATGCTTATATAGTCTATTCAGTCTAAATTTTCTCTACCAGCAAGGCTTATTTTATGGTAACTCATAATTGGTGCTGCCACCTGCTCATCAAAACCTTCAAAAGGGGCTCAGAGGCCATTAGTGGTGGACCTATGTCTTTCACAGCTGCTCTGTCAAGATGATGAGGTCTTCTCAATCATTCCTATGTGATCCCCAACCCCAGGAGCTGCATGTCAGTCTGGCAGAGGGCTCAAAGAGGAAGTCACCATCATCCCTCAAAGGAGAGAAAAACCTATTGACATTTAATGACCCCTTTGAGGATTAACCCTTTTAGTGCCATGGGAACTACGTATAGTTGATCAACCCTATGGATTGGCCACATGAAACTAAAAGGGTTAAAAGTGCAGCAAAGTTGGACCAAATAGATCATACACATATCCATTTGATTATATCTTAATGCACTATGAAAGCTTCTGGCTCAATGTGAAGAAAGTAATTTGGGATAGAACATATTATCAATGATCTGACAGAGAGAAAAATGCAACCTTGACATTTTTCAGGATGGCAATAATTCACCTTTTCTGAAATATTGAAATATGTTCACTTCATACCATTAGGCTGTAAGTTTTAGATTTCTAGTGGAAGGGTGAATATTATTTAAATGTCACCTTCCAGTTTGAAAATATGGTAAATCTTGCAATCCCATTTCAAATAGAATTGGATATTTGCTTCACAGATGGACAACCATATATTCCAACCCTGCTCAACATATATGAAGCATAGTCCATAATTATATTCCAAGGCAATCGCACTAAATAGAAACAATCTCACTGCTAAAGAGCATTTTATTTCCCTAAATGTCTTTCACTTACATTGATACAAAAATGCAATGTCTTTTGCAATCTACAGTGAAACTTGTGGATCCAGCCACTTTGATATTATGCAATTAGTATAGCAGTCAAAAGTTCTCAGTCCCGATCTCAAATTCCATAGGCTTAATACACAAATGACCTGTTTCATCCAACCACCTAATACAGCCAGTAGCTGAGGATTTGCAGATCCAATGTGCTGGCCACTCTTTAATCCATCCAGAATATAAGAAAACCATGAGAATATAGATCCATTTTCTTCATTCTATATTTCCCAACCTTGCAGTCAGAATTCAGAGAAAGATCTTCTTTAGTATTCTTGTCAACATCTCTCCCTTTTCCTAAAATCTCCAGGACATTTGACTGCCAAGGTCACATCCTACCAGGTTCAGCATTGTGAGAACAATCTTCAGAGCTTTGACATGCTTTTGAGACCTACTCATATTAGAAGGGGGGAAAAATTCCCCATTATGTAACTGCCACCTGTCCATAACAGCCAAACTTTAAAAGTCTTCTTGGCTGCATAACACAGGTTTCACTGGTTTAGTATATCAGTGATCTGCCAAAATTTGGGATTTGACTTAAAGCATAACAAAAACAACCTGAAGATTCTGTATCTAAATTGTTGGACTGAACTTCCTACTAGTTCTTGCAAGAAGGAATGCTTGTCAGAAGATGCAGGCTGGGCAGCATAGCTGCTACTCTGAAGGCCCATCCTTCAAAAGCAAGAGCTTACAACTCAGTCGCCTGCAATTTGAATGTATTTGCTGAATGTTGCAGGTTTCACTGTGCTGGCACCCTTAGTTTTAACGTTAATGCCTGCGCACCTCCGGGGGGGGGGGGGGGAGCAAGTAAAAGTACTCTACAAAGCAGACCCGACTACCATTTCAAGTCCCCATTAAATCCCCATTGCCAAAGGAATATGTCGAGTGGTTGTTGGGCCAAAGCGATACACTCACCTCTAAGTTAGAAATTACAGGAGGGCTCTCAACTGACGCGAAATTCAATCATCTGCTTATATAATTCAGCGTGCACGCGTTCATCTAGCCATAAGCATTGAGTGTTTTTCACTCGAGTCAGACAAGTTACCACTTGACTTAGGCGCCTGTACATGGGATGTTCCACTTGCTAGTGTCCGCATCAAGTGAAAAACACTAACGTTTTCATAACGAACTGTGGAAGTTCTCATGGACGAACAAGATGAGACACCAGTTGAAGCTCCTAGCTTGTGAAAGCGTGACGCAGGAATGTGGCCATGATACATAATAACCACAGAACAATGCACAGGCCTAGGCATTCGAGGCCTCCGTACATGTTCAATATTCACGTAAGAAGGGGATCGCCATGTTGGCCACGAAGTGACATCATCCCTGGAGGTCTGGCCGTTGACGTCACCGGCGACAGAAAGCTGACATCTGCTAAGACCCTGAAAAGCTAAGATTTGGCTCCTCTCTCATAGATGCCAATAGTTGCCCGATCAGAACTGTTCGGTGAAGAGAGTTTCTGTCCGTTCATCGGCTCTATATTCTTGACCCCTGGTCACAATAGGAAGATCCATTCCAACTCTTGCAATTGAGCATACGGCGAAGAGGATGCAGAAAACGTAAACATTTTTGTTCGAAGAAAAATTCGTTTTTTGAACCCGCTTATCCCAACTTAAGGGATTTACAGCTCATGCAAGCCCAGGAGTATCCTCCAGTGCCTCCAATTACGGGCAACTGGCTCGAGCACGGCGAGTGGAATATAGAGTCTTTCCTGGAAAAGTCTCGCGAGTTCCCTCACCTTGCACTAGGTTGACCGCCTGGTCCGCGGGTCATTCTGGATCGGGAGACCCTTTTGGAGGTCTCTCGGGAGTGGGGCATGCGGGAGACATATCCGAACCAACGGGCTTAAGATCTCTTGATCCAAGGAAGTGGGAGTTCGAACTTGTGGTTCTCGGACTGACGGCACATCGCATCCTCTTACGACGCGTAACACCGGTCATCCGTTTCAAGAGTCTCATTTCGGCGGCTTGTATCCACGACCGGATTCTATCTGTTATTTCCCATAGTTCATGGCTGCAGTTAATGGGTGATAATTTGGGGAATTTTACCTTCGTAAACGCTCCTAAAAACCGAAAGTTTCGCCTCTTTGGAAATGTCAGACTGGCTACCACAGCCCTCCCGAATTCCCCGCGAACCTGCGGAAGCCCTGGATATGCAGCTGTTCGTCTCGTTTCCATATCGCCCGTCACTCGAGAACCAAAACCCGAGGTACTTGAACTTCTCCACCAGTTCCAGTTGGGTTCCTCTAACGTGAGGCGCACTGTATAGGACTTCTCGAAAGTACCAGAACCTGTATTTTGGGGACACTCGATTTCATTCCGGCCTGAATACATTCCGAGTCGAGCCGATAAAGCACGCTCCGAAGCTTCCATTGAGACTGAGAAAAAAAAATACATCATCGGCTAGGAGACTCTGATATTGTAGCACACAACGCTGGCTCAACGTTACGTAAATGTGGGAAGCGTTGACGGTCCGTGCCCATTGAAACAATTTTGACTAAATGTTTACAAGTATCATGAGTGGAAGAGGACAGGGAAAGGAAGAAAATTATTTTCCTACGGTCCGGTGCACCCATACTTGAATTAGGATTTTCGGGGGAACTTAAACGCTCACTCGTGTGTATTTTGAGTATTGTTTTGGGAACCCCGCCATCTGCGTCAGCAACGTACCAATGTGAACGTCTGGACCACATGCGCACAAAGACACTTTCGGAGGTACGGATGAGGACCAGACAGACAAATATGTACGTCTTACATTTGTACTTTACCCTGTACGTTTCTACTTCGTTGTGCAGGAGCAGAACCGATGGTTAACCCTTTCAGTCCGGGTTGGACTCAGGAGTCCCGCATTTTTTTTGCATATGTTATAGGGTTGTACAGGAATGCGGGACCTTGAGGCCATGGCAGGATTCCGAGTCCCAGTTTGTAGTAGGTCACCTCATGTTGTCAAGTTGACAGCAATCCATAGTAATATGAAGCTGCTGTATTTCCTCCGGCTCTTCAAAAATGGTGTCATCTTTTGCATTTATTTCAGCTAATAAATTTCTTTCCCAGCCAATTTTTTTTTGTTTTTGCAATCTAGATAATGGAAAGTAGTACAGGAATGCTGGGAAACATACGACGTAAAATATGGATATAGTACTAGCTGAACTAATTTAGAATCGTAAATTTATTAATTTAAAAAATTTTAATAATAAATTTAAAATTTATTTTACTTAAGAAAACCATTTTAAAAACACATTTACTTTATATGAGTCTTGTTGAAGCCCAAAAAGTATATGACATTTTTTCAATGCCTAGAACATAATTCAGGACTGAAAGGGTTAAACGACTTAACGGCAACGGACTTTGGATTTTAGGACTTGGAATATGCTAACACTCGGTGGTAAGGAACCGGAATTCGTGGAAGAGATGAAAAAACGTCGACATGATGCAGGGTGCGTCAAATCCCGACTCACTTGAGCTTCAAATCTGTCCCCTTGCTTGCATCTTGAAAATGATGGTTTTGGGATTGATACCATTCGACAGAAAAATGATGGCCATTGTCCGTTCGCGTTTTGAAACTGGAAATTGGCTTAATTTAGTCGGAAGAGGTAGATTGGATTTCTTGTTATATTAAATCATGTGTCGGTTGGAATTCGTCTCACTGACCCTCAGTCTGCCTTTGACCGTGGCAGACAGACGCGTCCAAACCGACGGGCTTGAGAATTCTCGATCCGAAGTACGGCGTAGATTCTCGATCTCGGGGTTCTCCCCGCATCCTCTCACTACGGTGGCCTTCATGACCACAGGATAGGATGGGGAGGGAAAAGCTCTTGAAAACCGAAGTTTCGCCTCCTTGGATATTTCATACAAAAGCCCATGTAAAACAGAACGAGTTTGGAAGTCATAAGAATCAGATGGAGAAGGGGGGAAGATTTCCGTCATCAGAGACTCCCAATTTCCCTTAAATAACAACTTCCAGTGAGTTCCGTCTCGTAGCATACTAAAGAGACAACCATCGAATTTAAAACAGGTACGCTTACGATCAATAATAATGGATGCGTCCCGTCATTATTGAAATCCCAATCACCTATATGCAAATTTTCAGGAGGTTCCGCTCCGTAACCTTCAAGTGAGTCTTGCTAATTTAAAACGCCCGAGTTTTGGATGAAAAATGGAGGATGATTTTTAGCTCTGCTGGAAAGCAGATTGGCTCGATAGGACCGATCTGAGCGCGTAGGTCGGTTGGCAATCAAAAGTTTCCGGTTGGGTGCGAGCGAATGCTTCATCAGAGACAGAGAGTTCTGAAGCTTAGAGGCCTAAGCGGGCTGCGGATCTGCCCGATCGGCCCGACACATTCCGCGGGTCGGGCTCGCAAAGCTCGGTCGGCAATCGAGTTTTTGGGAGAGTGCGGAACGTCAAAATGGTAAGACTTTTTGGACTTTTGACCCAATAAATATTGCTCCACGTCATGAGCTCTCGATTGACACCTCGCGCATGAAAATCCGCTTATCCGTCTAGGAGGATATTCCCGGAATTCCCCACTGACAGATTAGCCTCATGTATATGAAGGATGACACACGCACAGATTAGCTTCATGTATATGGAGGGTGACACACGCACAGATTAGCCTCTTATGTATAAGGAATGGGCCACCACGTTCCGCAGGAGTTCCTGGAAAACTGCAGAAGCACGAGAGACGAGAATGTCGATCTCGTTTCTATATCGCACTCCTTCGGGAACCAGATTTCGAGGCGCTGTGCCAGTGGGGCCCTCCAAACATGTCCGGAGGCACGAAACAGGACTTCCCGAGAATACCATAGCAAAGGCTTTGGGGACGCTGAGTTTCATCCTTGCCGCAATACATTCGGAGTCGAATCGATCCAGCACGCTCTGAAGCTCCTGTCGAGACTGGGCTAAAACGATGGCATCATCGACAAAGAGATCAAATTTTGCCTCGATACCACCAATGATGACCCCTCAAGGCCCAGGCTGTTCCTACAGATCCTGTCCATGTACACGAGGAACAAGAAGGGCGAGAGAAAGCATCCTTTGCAGATCTCAACTCTGCCTACCGAGAAAGATTTAGAGAATAAATTTAGCCCATTCGTCTCACTTGAACGCTACTCCTGCAATCACAGTGTATGGACACAATGACCTGTAGTAGCCGACTGTTAACCTCACTCCCTCAGTGTTCTCCACGGCTTCGCTCGAAGTGCACGTTTGTTTTAAGGACGCCTTTTAAGGAACAACAAAGCGCATGAAGCAAAGCTCTTGGGCTTACTCCCAATGCTTCTCGAGAATCTGTTGCAGACTCAAGAGTTTATCTACTGTGCTACACGCTTCTCGAAATCCGCAATGCTCCATATGTATGATTGACCGACGACTGCTCGGGCTTTCTTTTTTAGAATCTTGGAATAGACCTGTCGCACTCAAACTGCTTGAGCCGGGGGCCACGTCTGGACGTGACCAACTGTATGCGGGTTATACTGGAAAAAAGTATACTTGTACAAATAAAAAACTCCTCGCTGAAAAGTATGTACTATCTTCGTGGACCGCAGTTCGAGTTCCATTGGCATGAACCTTACCAGGTATGCTGAGGGGGGAGGGGGGAGGGCTGTGTCACGATGATTGGTGAGCTCCCTCGAATCCCTCTCTTTAAAAAAAAATAGCCATCGGTGCCAATTCGAATCTAATGCGGTTTGACGTACACTATACAACCAAGAGCACTCGTCCATGCCTATTGCTTTCAATGACTCTACCCGGACTTCATCCACACCAGTAGACTCTCAATTCAAGATAGCGATAGGTTGCAGAACTTCCTCCAAGGTGAGACTATCCTCTGCACAGGTAGGCTCCGAGTAGGATACATCAGAATTCACCATGGATGGGTTTAAGAGCGATTCATTGAATCTCTTAAAATATTGAACCTAGGAATTATTTCAGCTTCGGCAGTCAGTATCTCCCCGTTTCAGTCGTTGAAGACCCAGAGAGTATGTTGCCTGCCTTGCCGAAGCCTTCGGATGGCTTTCCGGGATTCCTTTTTTAGCAGTGCTGTAGTTGAATTACATTCGTTCTCTAAATTCCTTCACGTTCCTCGTTTAGTCTCGGTTACAGCTCGAGCACCAACTCTACGTGCATCTCTGTAGAACATCCTATAAGCGTCCAATCTACTGGACATACACTTTCCTCCTTTAGGCTGCTTTCTTCCCAGAAAGAGTACGACGTACCGCTGATGTCCACCACGGAGCCGGCTTGGCATCACCGTGTGCCACCCAAATGCGCTTTTTTGCCAGGCATGATGCAGCCGAAAAGCCAGATCGAAATGGATCTCATCCGGTCTCTAAATCAGAAATCTAACGAGACAGTTGGAAATAAATTTTTCCGATCACACTTTCCGATTCCTCTCGAGTTTCCTCGCGGAGGGCTTCCCGCCTCACTCGTTCTGTAACGCGTATGATTTCCACCCCGTTCTGAGGGGCACCCGTATCTGGAGTTTGCTAACCATTAGACGCGGTGCTCAGTTCGATCCCCCGCTTTATCCTCGAATCCGTTACCAGTTTCATGAGCCAGCAGAAGCGATCACAACGTCGATCAGCAACTCCTGGCACACAGTACCAGTTCGACTGTCAGACCTACTGTGCCAGGTATACTTATGGTTGTCTTTGTGTCGGAAGAGGGTGTTTGTGATGGTCAGTCCATTGCCAGCACAGATGTCTAGTAACTTTCTGCTATTCCTATTCAGTGGAGTTACTCTAAAACAACTTATCAACGCTCCACATAGTTTCGTATTTCCCAACTCGTGAGTTAAAGTCACTCATCAGCAAAGCGAGATCACTGTTCGAGATCCCTAGTAAGGCTTCATCCACCTCTTCGAGGAACGCATCATAGTCCGCCTCTTTGTTCGGCTGATAGACCTGAACAACAGCCAACAACCCGCTCAGGCCTGCCTAAATGAGATCAAAGCAACCCGCACGCTGATCGCTTTCCACTCGATCATGATGTCAACCAACCGGGACTAATGATCATCCCAACTCCCGCCTGAGCGGACAGCGTCTACTTCGCTCCAGCAGAGGCTGTTCCGAACAGCCCGTGATCTGAGGAGATGAAACCGGCGCCTTTCCTCTCGGTCGATGATAGGCCGAATATATCTAGTCGTTGCTTATTAGGCTTTCCTACAATTTCCAGTTCCTTTTCGCCTAGTGTCAGCATGTTCCAAGTCTTAATATCCGAAGTCCTTGCCTGTCGTTTAATCCTCGGTTTTGCAGGAAATACGCTGTTGCCGGTGGCAAGATGACCGATGGACCTGGTTATAGCATGGCAGAGGCCGACGCACCCAGAAACAATGGATTGTCAGACCTCGGTAGACAACTCTTCGATAGTTACCCCAGAGCCACGATGGCTGTTGTTGCCCCGATCATCCTGAGTGACGACCGATACAGTATGGGACTCCTGAGACGAGCTCGTTATGCATGTTTTCGTTTGTCTTGGTCGCCCTTCACAGAAACCCCAGTACCATGGTAGACTTAAGGCATTACGACTTTCCGAATCACTGGAATCCAACCTCACGATGCAGACGCGCGAACCCTGGAGGACGCTTGTGCAACATGGGAATAGAAAAAGAATTCAAATTAGTATGGATCCAGCTAAAAAAATTCCGGTTGGAAACAGCTACCTGTATAATTTACAGCTGGATCCCAGCAGTAAATTCAAACCCACTCCAACTGGGTAAACAGCTGGAAGGTCAAGTCAGATCCAGATTGGTTCTTATTTGGAATACCACCGGTGGAATGAGAATGTTTTTGTTGGATATCACTGCCGGAGATCCATCTACAGACGCAGCTGAATTTCATCTGTAAATTCAACGGTATTCCAGTGAGTTCCAGAGAGTCCTCTGAATAAAATGTTTACAGTAAATTTCCAACTGGACCAAAGCTGTCAATTCGAACCATTTCCAGCTGCATTCCCGTTGAAAAATTCCAGCTGTAAAACAACCAATATCTACCAGTTTCCAACTCTTCGCCAGCTGGAAATGGTCCGAATTCGCAGCTTTGGTCTAGCTGGAAAATTTCAGTTGGGATTTGAAACGGGGGAAGTAGCAATACGAACAGGTGTTAGAATTTCTATTATATTTAGGTGTAGAAATACGTCTTTCGGTGAACCTAGAGCAAATACTTTGAATGGGAATATCTCACCAATGCCCCTACGGAAAGACATGTAGTTCCCAGAACTTCCGCACTATAACTGCTTATAGGAAAGAAGTACTATAACTGCTTACCGTACTTGTACTTAAAACGATGACCTCTAGCTGGTTTTGTAAACTTGTCCTCTTTTCCTCTTTCCCAGCTTTCTCGCTTACGAAAGTTTCTTCTTCTGTAGGAGGAATGTCCGTTGTCGGAATGCAAGTTTATTGCTGCGGAATTGAAAAAGGGAAAAACCATTATTAGACAACCATTGCTTCTTCTATCTCTGTTCTCCGATTATCCCTTGGAGCCACGACCGTCCTTGCCGCCAAGCGCAGGCTAGTACGTGGAATCGGGGTGCCGTGTCATCCAGGTATGGGACGAGGATCGGTTAATAGTGCAACTAGAGAAGCGGAAGAAAATACCCGCTGACGCACCTTCGAATGTTTTCACCACTCACATTTGATGAATGAAGCAATATCGACGCCATTTGGTACCATTACGGAGAAAAGATGAGAAAATGACCCCAGAAAGCAACACCTCTCTTCATAGAGCTCGTGGTGCTAGAAATGGAGGCGGGATAGCATCCAGTCTCGACAGATTTTTTAATTGAGCCATCGCCAACCGCCTGCATTAGACTTCCAGTGGGGAGCAAGCAAAGCACATTCTGTTCTTCCCTGCTCTCGTCCTCTAACCATGAGTAACTTGCAATTTGGTAGTGAAGTTTTTTTTTCCAAACTATCCTTGTCCACAAATCAGTAGAGGACGCTCTTCCATTCACCCTACTACCATGGTCAGCCAGAGAGACCTCTAATGTTGGGCGAGCAAAGCTCTATGAGTACATTGATTCCGTTATCCCACGCTGTCCGAGATGGAAATTGTTCCCGTCCGTTCTAGTCATCCTTCAGACTTCACAATGCGTACTTTTACAAAGGGAAGTTTAGAGTAAACGTGTGAAACTACGAAGAGTTATGACAGATCGTGCACGTGCTCTTGCACTCGTTGAGGCCGCCTTACTATCTCGACGGCATAGTTCCGGGTTAAAAGATAGGACCGCGATTATTTCCCCACCAGTCCTCAACGGAATGCTGCCACAGTAATTGGCTCGAGAAGCAGCCGCGTGCGAAGCAGAGGATGGACAGTCTCGATGTGAAATGGTGTAGTTTTGGTTTTCAACCGTCAATTTCAACCGAACTCATTGCAAATTGTGATGGCAGCATATAAGTGCATTTTTCTGCCACATCCTGAGACAGACTCAATGAATCACGCAACCACTAAGTTAGGATCAGTATGGGGCTCCACTCTTCATTGGAAATGGATTTATGGAGTAAGCAGCTTCCGGTCGAGTGTAGGGTCAGCCAAATTCTCCGATCGCGATGGTGATACGAGCGAGAATGGAGACAGGAATCACGTGTCGAGCGCAAATCACGTGCTAGGTCGACCTGGCTACGTCCAACAACGGCCCCCTTCACTTCTGGATCGAGTTTCAAATATCAAGGCTGGAGTAGGAATGTCAAAAGCCATTTGTCTCCGTCGTGACGCCTCTGTGAAGGTCAAGCCTTCATATTAAATACGATAGGCCAACGCCTCTTGAAAAATTGTTTTTCGTTATTTTTGCTGGAGCGTGTCCACCTACTGCCCAGCTACCTACGACCAATATGCTCCCTTATATTTTTTTTTGTCGGCGAAGACATCTAACCTCTTCTAAAACTAGTCACGGAGCGAGACAGGGAACGCATTTCACGCATTCACTACCCTTCACGTAAAGTAGTCATTCCGCAACCCGAGTCTCACTTGGGGTTTACGCAACTCGAACTGGTTCCCTCTCGTTCTGCTGCTACCATCGAGTTAGAAAACCCTGCCGCGCTCCGCGATATCGATTCCCTTGATGTGTGTATGCCTTAATGAGATCCCCCCTCGTTATCCTTCTCTCGAGTGAGTAGGTCGCAACGTTTCTAAAAGCCTCTTTGAAAGACCTCGTACCTCATTCATGATCTTCGTGGCCCACCTTTGAACCCACCCAGTTTAAAATCCCGGCTGGAAACAGCAATAATTTTCAGCTGGACTCCAGCTATAAATTCGGACCCATTCCAACTGGGTAACAGCTGCAAAGCAGTCATCTGCAAAAAAGAAGGATCAACGATATAGTGATCGACTTACTCTTAGAAAAACAACTGATAAAAACAGTCTCCAGGTAGATGTCCTTGTCGACTAAAAGTTGAAATTTAAATCGATGTAAGGTCGACATCCCAGGTCTTGATAAAATTCTAACTGGAAAATTTCCAGCTGGAAACAGCTATTCAAATCAGCTGCATTCCAGGTGGAAAATTCCAGCTAAGAAACAACTGGTACCTACTATTTTCCAGCTCTTTTCCAGCTGGATATGGTCCGAATTTACAGATTTGGTCCAGCTGGAATATTCCAGCTGGGATTTTAAACTGGACACGCCTGTGTCGCTAGATCTCTTTCGTTTGCAGGCCTCCAGAATCAAACACTAAATGAATGGGGTATGCAGCTTCCGTTATATGCAGCTCTTTCTCGTTTCATCTACCTCATCATCACATTCTACGATGTGATTAAAGAAAAAAGTACCATTACAAATTTTATCGGCTAAAAGAACAATATGCGTATCAATATTTTCACATCAGTCGAAAGAGAACGAAATTCAGAGTAAATGATCCAAAAGGCACTGTTATAATCCCGGCCGATAGCACACATGATAGCGTGGAACAAGCGAGAAAAAAAAAAGAAGTAAACATGGGTGCGATCTCGGAGACTGACACACGGAACGAACCAGATTGACGAGGTTTATCGACGCCAGCATACAGCAGTGGCGACTGCGTCTTCCAGCCAGCGTGGAAGCAGTCAGTGGCAATTTCGAACACGTGTTTTGATATTGCTGCCACAGGAGGTACGATCGTTAAACATGAATGAAATTCTAAATACGAGTAGTAAATTATGCTCCCTTTTGATTTGTTTACTACAATCACTATCGTAGTGCCGTATTAACCCATTCACATCCACGTGCGTACTGATACGCATCGTCCCATTTCCTTCCGGCTAGTCTTTGGCCTAGAAAGGTATAGTCTTGTAGGTCTCGTGCCAATGGCGAAAGCAGTGGAATTCTAGGTCAGATAGGCCGAAAGTTCCTGGATGCGAATTCACGAATATGATGGCAAAACCATTAAGCATATTTTTTCCAGTGTGCCTTATTTTCCCATCACAATGCTATCGTTATTCTTTTTAACAATGGTTAAAAAGCTTCGGAGAATCTTTCTCTTATCTAACTCGAGCTGTCATTCCTTACTCGACTCGTCCAAAAATCGAAATCTCTCTCGACTCTTGCCCTCTCACCCTTTCGCTCGATGGAGAAACCTAATTTTCCGTGTCGTCCCCATATTTGTCGATTTACTGACGAGGTTCAATCTGAATCGTTCATATCAACCAGGGGGATAGAGCTCGATTAAGCTGGGGGCCGAATGGAACCCTTCAGAGTGGTTGGGGGCCATACGAACTAATTTTCATCACATTTTTCGTACAGACACGCTGAAAATTTCTGCACTTTCCGGAATCAACAGTTGAAGAGGACTTCACGGTCCGAAAAAAAAAGGACTAACGTGCCGGATCCGGTCCGCAGGACGCCGGATTGACACCCCTGATCTAAACTGAAAATACGATTGGAAGCGGTCGTTTGGGGAAACCTTGTGGAACTCCGCTCGCTCCCGCCTGATATTCTCCATTTACAATTGCTCTCTGATCTCTTTACCGGACAACTATTAACTCATGCAGTTACTGACTCGAACGTGAATCCCGTGCGCTTCCAGTTTAACCCGTAACCTCTTGTGGAAGAGGGTACAGGTTTATCTGGAAGTTTAACCGGCCTTTTTCTGTATTTATAAGGAACGGTATCGAAAGCTTTGGCGATATCTACGTATCATGGCGATATCTTCGATTTACGTCGTTTCGTTTGACGTCGTGTTTTCCGGGAACGCATCCACGACGTAAGTCGAAGACTTACTGTAGTCCCGGCGCAATGTATTAAAATTTTGAAACGTCGAAAACGACGCTATATCGAAACAACGTAAATTGAGGACTTTCCGTATATCATTAACCCTTTCGGAGTCATCCCGAGTACGTACTCGTCCTAACGTCCGCGGAAGTTTTTAGGAATTAGGAAGTTTTTTTCCCTCTCGTTGAAGTATGTATTGTAAGCGAAATCTATTGGTGGAAAACTTTTCGTTTTTGAACGGCCTATGTTTTGGGATGTGGTTAAATGTTATTTCCTTCCTAATATTGTCGTAGCGTTTATTTTTCTTCATGCTTGGAAGTAACAAGAATGTCGTCCCAAAAGTGAGAAAATTTAATATATGTTTGAGATTGGTTCAGTTTCTAACGTGTCACCCCATACAAAACGTTACTCCCCTCGTTCGTCCGAATTTCATGGCTTTTCCCCCTAATCTTTACCTGAAGGGTCTTCTGACAGGTTGAGAGACGGGGGAAAAACCGGTTTTTACCTCAGTTTCACCGTCCCAATTTTACTTCAGCTGGAAATTTGTTGTAAGGGACATAGAGTGTTAGTAATGTTGCTGGAGGACAGTTTGATGTTGTTAGTGATCAATCCTCTGAGAGAGCGATGAGTCATGTAGATGATAAAAAATCCCCTCAGGAAGTACTCAAAACATTTAACATACTAGACTAACGGTTCCCAAACGTGGTACACGTACCACTGGGGGTACGCAAAAGGTTTCTAAACATACTTTTTTAAAATCGCGCAATATAGTGCTATTCTTATGTACTCTGCGGGATTTGCATATATGTGACAAGTGGTGGTACGCTACATAAGCACCCGGGAAGCAAGAAATACGCAGAGGTCCTAAGTTTTGGGGTTGCTGTACTAGACGACGCCTCCAGAATTCTGAGTTTGTACTTGATAACAGCCCACTAAATCCGCAAATATCCAAAAATGGCACACGTTACCACTCTACACATCAGGATAAATGGGCAGTATTCTGTGAATGTTTTGTCTACTAGTTTTCATTTGTCCAAGTTCTTAAGTGATTTTAGTGTTGTTAGTACTTGTGGCTAATTTTCTCAAGACATCTGGACACCGTGGGGAGGTCTTGTGCATCTGCACTGGACGCCGAAAGGGTTAAGTCTATGGGAATGTTTTTCGTTTAACGTCGTGTTTACAACGTCGTGTTTTCCGGGAACGCGTCCACGACGTAAATCGAGGACTTATGTATACGATGTCCTCAAAATTCCTTTCATCCATCTCATCTGTGATACGATCGTAATATTTTTTTTTTGGCAGATCGGTGGGACGATTTCGTCGCCATCTCGCAGGCTTACTGAGATTCCCAGATGCGCGAGTTTCCCTCCTGGATCTGATCCCTCATTGGGCTTTCTGGGTTCTTTCCCGGAATGCTCCTGACACTGGACTGAAATTTCTTGGATTACTACTCTCATCCCGCGTTCGATCGGTTAGACATTTGCTAATCTCCAAACCTTAGGCACTTCCCCAAGCATGATGCTATTTCCGAATATGATTCTTAACCCTGTATTACATGAATACAAAATACATTTCAAAAATGTTATCTTTCTTTTTTGAACGGTAAGGGGATGCTCAGCATCGTAAACCTTAAGTCTCGTGACTGAATCTGAATGACATGTTACTTGTTGCCAAGAAGCCATACCATGCATTGCTAGCGAAGAACATGGTCAATACAGGCTATTTTGGCTTGAAAACGGGTGTTGCTTTGAGTCCGCATTATGCAATTCAGAGTTGACGGTATCGATCGGTATCTGTACTTTCCGAACGAGTTCCTCAATGACACGAGTCAAAATGCCATCGAGGCCGGAAGCCGCCTTTCCTGCAGCCAGCTTCCCTATTCTCCTCGTTATCTCTTCCTGTTGGGTGACATTATTCTCGATGCGTGCCAAGGTGACCCGGTCACTGTCAGAACTTCATCGAATTTGGTTGTGAACGCATAAGCAAAGCAATCATTTAAAACTTGGGCCACGCTCCGCAATTCCTAACCCCCCTCGTCCTTTGGGGACCTGATCGAATGTCGACTCCTACTGGTGGCATAGGCCCTAGTGATAAAAGCCTTCGGACTATTAATAATAGCATCGATGACAGCTAGCTCTCTAGCTAGACCTCTCGCTCCCGTTTTGTTGACAATCTCTCGCTTCGATGGCCCCGAAGTGACCCGATATTCCTCGTACTCCGCTAGATCACCCATGCATCTATACAAATCTCATTCCTGCTTCTTTCATTTGATCGACGACTTAATTTTACTCGTGAACCAGACCGGCTTCCTGGGCGATCTCTTTTGACTTCTTTAGAACCCAAGCCTTCATTGAACCATGCAGAATCGTCTTGGATACCCCCCACTGCTCCCTATCGTTCATCCTCTCGATCTTCCCAATCGAAACCCGAAACGCATTCCTTTAGTACTACTGAAATCCGCTTTCCTGGTGGCTCATAGCAATTCCTAATGCAAACTCCTTGCATTCCATAGCAAATTCCTTTTAATTCATAACTCCCAATTCCTTCCTCTCAAGTCGCCCCCACGATCTCGCACCGAAGATGTTCCATCGACCGACAATTATCCGAAGTGACACCCTTCATAACGCGAATAGTTCGTTTCAAACAAACAAAATGGCCTCCTCCACCCTTTATTCCGAACCGATCCCTACGCAAAGTGTCGAATTCCTCAATTTCAAACTCCTTAGTCTGATCCAGCAAAGTTCTATGTCTCTTTCCGACGTGGCAAGATTATTTGGGGGGATGAACTTTTCAACAGTGATTGGTACAGGTGGAAGTCTTTTCTCGCACGCTCTCCGATAAGATGGAGCGCGGCATGACGATGAATACTCCGTCACAATTTACGCACTACATGGATGGCGATGAAAGTAATGCCACCGATATGGGGACTGCGTGTGGAGGAAAGCGACTCGCACATTCGAATCCTATCAAACGATGTCATGGAGTGAAAGCGCAAGCACGGATTTGTCATTCCGTCACCGCGTGCAACCGGTCAAGGAAAGAGGAGAAAAGAACTGGATTCATCAGAGGGGGCAGACATGATTGTGACGTCGAATGCTGACCTCTTGCCAGGCCCCGCCCCTCGCCCCTCTGGGCTCCATCGCACCTGTTATCAGTGCCTACGGTACCCGAAAACTGGAGTTCCAACCCCGCGGTCCCCTGCGTGCTTACAGACCGCATCCCGCGGCCTGAGGAAAGTAAAGGCGCCGCATAGCTGCCTTCGAGCTCAGTCACCGTAGGGAGCACGGACTGTGAGCAGTGAGCGTTGCTCCCCTCTCTCCCATTCTATCAGGCCCATTCGTCCTACTGCGTGTCAGGTGCATTCCACATGCGGAAACATGACCGAAACAGGTGCCGATAGCGTGCAACCACGGCATTTCACGTTACGTCGATTCTGGAGAAAAAGAAGCGTCTCCATCACCGAATGCGACCCATCCTTCAAAGTCGTCTATCTCGGGAATGTCCTCACGGGCTGGGCCAAAGGTAAGGCGTAGACCTAAGCCAACGCGGTACGTTTACCGTACGTTTCCTTTCCGCTTTGTCCTCGTCAGATGTCATTCCTAGTGGTGTTCCCACGACACACATGCGAGGCACCTCCGCCTCCGGGTCGGCGGATATATTTTTTTTCCACCAATGAAGTTTCCTCGTGAAGCTTTCTATCCGTTGCACGGTTCCCTCTCAATAATTCTCACAAGGGCGTATTTGGGATGCTCTGCATCATGTAGCCAAGAATAAAAAAGTGCGCTTGTTTTGGTTTCCAGTTCCTATGGCATTGTTTGACAATCCACTCTCTCTTGCCTGCTGTGGACATTTTTCCATCCGTGGACTGTTGTCCCGATTACCCAGCCCGGGCAAACATCTTTCTCTCTTCCCTTCTTTTCCTTCTTCCTTAATTTTTTTTGTTGTTGTTTATTATTCCCTTCACCTCTTCCTACTTCGAAAAAAGCGAGGACGTGGAACATTGGCTCAACGCAACGTGAGACTTTTCCAACTCGTGTCGTAAAGCGTGAATTGCTGTGAGAGGAAAGCTTTTTACAAATCACCCGATGGTTCCGAATTCCAGAGATGATTATCCATTTGATACTTCATTGAACGATTGGGATGCAGGTCGTTTCTCTGACTGGGGACGGGCACTGGAACATTTTACCCGAAAGTATATTATGCAGTAATACTCAATGTGTTAATCAACTTCTCACACCTTCTTAAAGGTTTTATGACACTGTTTATCCATACCACTTTTTCCACGGGAGGAGCCCGTAAGCAAGTAAAAAAACAAAAAAATTTGCAAAACAAGCAGAAGTATGGCGGGATGTCCAATGCCATTGTCAGTTGACGCATTCCCTACGACATAGAACTGGCTGAATCATGCTCTTCTAAAAATGATTCTTTTTCTAAGGGATGCAAGAAACTGATCGCGGTTGGAACCTGCAAAAATACACCATTCCAAGAAAAAACTGAGCGCTCTCCCCGAACTTGAATGGATATTGCCCTCTTTCCTCATACATTGCTTGAAATTCCGCCCACCGATCACGACGATTCCTTAATGGTTGGAAGGTCTCATAGTTCCCCTTGATTAAGGATGTCCATGGCGACTCATGTAGGAGGTTCGATAGGGCGATCGAGGAATGATGGAAAGGATCGTCCCTTCCACCACATTTCCACCTCTGTTTTTTTCTTAATCTTTGGAATAGTGTAGGCCCTAGGCTTACACATTCTTGGGAGAGTTAGGGATACTACGGCAGAATGGTCTTTGCTGGCATTCGAGCAGCCCCAGAGAACGTTTTATTCTGCTATTTGCTATTCGATTTTTTTTTTTTTTTGCGTGGAAGAGGCCGGAAGCACCTGTTTCCTTCGCAGAGACAAGTGCACTCGGCGCCGGGCTGCATTCAAACTCGTAGGTTTCTTCATGGGAGGGGTGGGGGGTTGCCTCGGCAGTGTGAAAACCTGTCAGTGGCGCAGATGATGCCTGCATTATCGGTGATTGATTCGAATGGCTGCCGATGCATCGTAATCCAAAGTATAAAAGAGCTTAGCTACACGGCAAGTTGATTCCAGGATCATGTCTCTGACGATAATCCTGTACAGCAGGGTAGTCCATCAAGGCCACTTTAGCTATCGCTTTCCTTCGGTTCATAGTCCTAATTTAAATAGGACGGATTATGCCTGCCATGAAAAACCTATACCTCATATTACATGTGGACTTCTCCACAATGGCTTGGTCGTCAACCTAGGCTAGGCCTTGGCTACAAAAACAGATGTGGAAAGAGACTCCATTGACTGGAAGTTCCCTTCTCGCTGTGCAAAGTATGGTACCATCATGGTGCAGGTTGTCATACTGAGAAAGTAAGAAGCTTCAGTTTATTGCTGAAGAAAAGGAGTTCATCCCCAACAGAACTTAATTTATTTTCAGATTCTTCCAGGAATTCCTAGTCCTACAAATAGGAAATTGCCTGTAAATACTAAGAGGTACATCCACTCTGTCAGAGCCTGCAGTGTAAAAGGTTACTGTTAGTTTTGAAATCTTGGGAATGTAGAAAAAAATCAATCAGTACTAGTTTAACTGTGAAATTTTATGTTTTTAATGATGTGCTGAGGAATATTGCTACAGGTAGTTAGCAGACAAAGGTATTGAACATTGAAATATATATTTTTTTCATTGATTGTTGTCACAAATTCTCTCTTCGGGGTCTCATTAAGAACCCTCTATTTCCACATCAAGGTAGTGGGCCTTCTGATAGGGGTGATCTACTGTACTAAATCAAGACACTCTGGATATACCCTTTTCAGGTCTTCTTGAGTTTCAAGGGTTATGAGAGCAAAATAGCAACTTCAGGAGACACCTAGGCTTAACAGATTATATTAGGATTTCATTCATTCATGACAGCATTCCAATCAGAGTGGATCCTATTGGAAAGGTGGAGCCAAGAAAAAAAAAACATGAATTGGCTGGCTTGCAAGAAAGCTACCAAAATAAGAGATAGCTAAGAAAGCCTAGACTTCTAGTCAGGAAGGCAGCTTCTCATGGGAGGTAATTTTCACCTTCTAAAGTAAAAGCCAAAGAAAGACCTTTCCCCCTTTATTGCAAGTACCTTACATGGATAAGGCAGTAACATCTCTTTATATTGCACCACCTCTTTCAAACTAAGATTCCTGACTGGCTCAACAAGTCCCACAATGCAGCTGCATTGCGCTGAAATTTAAGCCTATGAAAGTACAGTAATAGGTCCAGCCTAATGAGACTGAAATACTCTCCTTGTCTGGATTTAAAGCAAGCATGCAATGGAAGCAAAAGCCAAGAAAGTAGGCCTGGACCCATGAAAGAACTGAAAGGCCGAGAGAGGTGCAAGTCTGATCAAGCAGCCAATCGCAAGTATTCTGCTTTGCTTGATAGAGCTGTGCCCAAATTTCTCCATGTCAAACCTACACCTCATACCAGGCGCCTTGCAGCAGACTTCACCTTGACGGCTTGGGCGCCAACCTGAAACTAGGCTATGAAAACAAAGAAAAGTTTCTGCGCACCGAAAGCTTCCTTCCCAGGCCTACTGGGTTGTGTTGGGCGCCACCCGGCGCAGGTCATCCATACTCCCCAGACTGTGCATGGCGTATAGTTTGGTCTATTGCGAAAGAAAATATAAACTTTTCCCTTCCCTAACATATTTTACCGCTAGGTTCCGTTTGTGAGACTTTAAGTACTTGAAAGAATTCAGAGATAATGTATAAGGTGTAATCTCGCTGTCGGGTTCTGCTGTATAGAAGTTTGCCATTAATTTTGAAGCCATGAAGGGTGGAACAAATCAAGTCGTACCTTTTTAGCTGTAAGAGGGGTAAATTTTAAATAAAATTTTAATGTGCCTCCTACCAGCTGTTGACAGGCAAGAGTAATTAAAGTTAAAATTTCTCCCTAAATCAAAGAGTTGCAAATTCGCCTCCGATAATTAAGTAGCACTAATTTGAATAGTGTGCTTTTCATAGGGTGGATCTACAGTATTATCTAGTTTCAGACATTTTCGATAGGTATAACGTAGTATTGCAGAGTTATTGATCGTAGCATGATCATTTACGGGGGGTATGAAAATTCACTGACTTATTTTCTGTCTCCTTCCAGGCTTGATTTTTTTTTCAGACACGAGTGAGATCGTGGCGGTCAGTCGATGGCTCCGCACCCACCTATCCACCAACTGGCACACATTTAATGTGTACCGTTTGAACCTGAAATGTGCTTTTCTATTAAAAGCTGCCTAGCCAATTTTACTCAACTTGAATTTATCGCATGCTGCATGGCGACTCTGGCCCGAAATGGCATTAACTTCCCTGTGAGTACTGGCCTCAAGTTGTCCAATGTTTTCAGTCACTGGCCATGCACTTTTATTTCAAATTCCCTCCTCCCTGACTCTTCAGCCAAAATGCGCCACTGCAACTTGACGTTCTTTGGTGCAGTAACAATTAGGGCTTTAATTGGCTAGGCAGCTTTTAATAGAAAAGCACATTTCAGGTTCAAACGGTACACATTAAATGTGTGCCAGTTGGTGGATAGGTGGGTGCGGAGCCATCGACTGACCGCCACGATCTCACTCGTGTCTTCTTTTTGTGGAGTTATTTGAAATAAAAGTGCATGGCCAGTGACTGAAAACATTGGACAACTTGAGGCCAGTACTCACAGGGAAGTTAATGCCATTTCGGGCCAGAGTCGCCATGCAGCATGCGATAAATTCAAGTTGAGTATAAAAAAAAGTGCATTGGCGTTTAGGGGCGCCATTTTGAATATTGTTCAGCGGAGGACTTTTGCGATAAAATGGTTCCCAAAGTTACCTCTGCGTTCTTATATGAAGAAATTCTGATTTTATACATCATGATTTGTTTCAAAGGTAAAATACCCTGAGGCCTTTCACCCACCCTGTGTAGTTGAAGACTTAGGCATCAGGGACCCGTTTGCATGATTAATTTTTATTCATGAAAGAACAGGAAAATGTTAGTTATATCTTTTGATGAAAAAGTAATTCATCAACATGGAATCGCTGTTAATTACTGAATAGTATTTTTTTCCCTCCAATTTGTACATGATAATTGTAGTTGCAGTCCTTCAGCAATGTTTCAAATAGAGGGGGTTAAACTGGGATTGTTACAGATATGGGAGATACTGCTTCCTTTATGCAATTTCAAGTCACTTGCAGTGGAAAAGCGAAATGGTTTTTGGCTTTTACTTTCGAATTTTGAGGCTTCCCCCTCATGAAGAGAGACGGGGACTGGATTTTTCACGTGACCAGACGAATCCTGGCTCCTGGTTTTTCTGGGCTCCAAGGGCTTCAAATGCGAGAATCATTTTCTTTGTCTCAAGTTCTCCGTCTTTTTCTCATCGATGAACATTCCCACACCTGCTTTCATCCGAACAGGTCATAGCTCGTGATGGCACGGCAGAGAATGAATGAGAGTAGCTTAACACAGGCGTAGCTGTTGTGTCCACGATTGGAGAAGGATCAATGCAAGTTTTCAGTATGCGTAAAGGTCTGTCTGGACTTGAGCTCAGGTGAACTGACATTTGTCTGATTTCAATGCTGAACGTGATCGCAAGCATCTAATTGAACGTGAATGAGTAACTATCAAGCTCTGACATATAATGTGTTCTTCGGGTTGGAGACCCATACCTCACCTGAATCTATGCGAACTTGAACTCTCGGCATAGAATAAATTAATTGAGAATAGCATTCTCTGAAGCTCTTCGGTGGAAGAAAAAAGAAGAAAGTATGACTTAAAGGCCCGACTTGCGGGAGGAGGGTTCAACCCATCATTCATTTTTACCGTTCTCTTACTGCAGCAGATCGTCTTTCATCTCTGATTCTCAGATATTTGCCGGGTTGCCCAGCTGAAGAATGGCTGGAAGATGATGTTAGTGGTAGTAGGGGTTCCTGCGGCAGATGCCGAAGTGGACACCACTGTCTATAGAGGAGAAAGTGGAAAACCTCTTTCAAATTCCCTCGTCTCCCATATGGCTTTCCCATCCTTTTTTTTCCATCTTTTTTCCTTGTCGTTTTTCTTCTCTCTCTCTTTCTACGCCTGGATGAACAAGCCAAGGCGGGGTCCTTTTTTTTTTCTCCCTCTCCATCATGCCGCAGGGCGACACTTCATTGAAACCGACCTTCACATACCGTTATCTCCCTTCGAAGACGTTCGGGCAAGGAAAAATCCAACGGAGAGAGAAAAAGAGTATGATGATGATGAAGATATTTCGAACCTATCCTGTAGAGGTATATGGGATAAAATCGGGACTGGATCGTGTGTCCTTTCTTATCTCTCCAACGGGGAGAAGAGGAATCTGATAGCGGAACTAGAAGTCGTCCTTCGCTTCCGTATTCCACCCGGAAGTCCTTCGCTCCTTCCGTGGAGCGTGCTCCCGAATGCAGAAAAAAAAGTTTCATACCACAGCATGAAGGAAAATGAAAAAAAAAAGGACTAGAGGGCCTAGGGTAGGCAGGGACGATTTCGTAAGGAGCCCGGAGATGGAGGTCAGTGGAAAACCGGCTCTTTCCGAGGTCGACAGCCTCGCATCCGTCGTAGACTCCACGCATCTACTCCCAAACCCATATTGGAGTCTTTCTCCCTCGAATCCGAAGTTCAGGAAGAGGAGACAAATCAAGAGCCAACCAGACGGGTAGGGTTCGTGCATCATCCACGCAATGGCTGGGTGGGCGATGCCCAGGGCGTGGCGAATGCCTTCCACATTCCAGCTGGCTAACACGAGTCGAGATTGGTATTGCCTAGGCACACTTGGAGAAAGTCGCTTCATCGAGCCAACTTCGCCAACCCATCCTATATTACTTAGTTTTTTTCTTGTATGGGATGACGCGTCGGTACCAGGTGTCTTGCGGACTTTTCTTGCCTTTCACGCGTCCGGTGACGGCGCGAGCCCGGAGGAAATAGCAATGCGATCGAATGCTGCCGATGCGATGTCGTCAGGCCTACTCGTAGCCTGAGGTCGCGCAATCCATCTCTGCGAACCGCAGTCACAGGCCGTGAACTTCTTCATCGAACCGTGACGTTCGCAACACTGTGTTTCCTTTTTTCATCGTTGCCAATACCGATTACCATAAATTATGGATCGAACGAATAATGGAGAAATCAAGGGTGACTTTGAGGAAGGTCGTACGAAGACCGTGCCTGTTCATCGTCAATATTTCCCCCTTCCACCCCTCGACGGATTGTTTACGATGGGAAGAGCTATCCACCCTGTAACGAGACTTCGTTTCGGGAGGGACGTCGGTTGCGACATCGTCTACTCGGCAATCCTGCATGCAGTAGACGACGCAATCTGCATCCCCCCCCCCCCCTCCCCGCCCCTCCTCGTCCTTCGCGTTCATTGCAAGGTTTTGTTTGTGAATCGGAGCCTTGTTTATGTTATACGCAGGCGAAGGATGCGTGGAGAAGCCGTTGGCGACGCTCTGGAAGAACTACGTGAACAGCCGAGGCCAAGCTGATATCCGAATGAAACTCACCGTCTCCCAGAGTGGACTCAAGGCAAGCTTCCTTTCGTCTATAACAAAACGTTTCTCTCACATGCGTTGCTGATGGAAACGAAATTTTCCCCATCTCCTTTCTAAATGGCACGTTATGATGTCCCCTCACTTTCACTTTGCCTGGAAGGCGTGATATTGACGAATATCCTTTCTTCATGATATTGACGAATGGCATGAACATGAATTTTGCTACTGGAGATCGACCAAAACATTTGAACAGGAGAAAAGGAGAAAGGGTCGAAAGAGCGAATGCTGAGACGGGCCTTCTGTCTAGACATCTTCTCCCGTCGAAACTCCTGCAAGGCGCTGGAAAGACGGGTCTGTAAGGCCTCGTTCAAGGTGGACGCCTTGTCCGCTCGGCAACACAGCACTGCATGGATTCTGAGGTACAAGAAAGTAAAGTTTCTTTTAATATTTCCAGTGCATAATCGCATTATGATGGGAGGGTAGGTAAACACATGGCTTATGAATATATAAACATACCCATCAATCCCCAACCTAATATCTTCCAGGGCTCTTCCTCTTATTTATACTTTCATTTGACCTTTCATCCATCCCTTATCCTCTTTTTTTCTTTGAATTTTTTTCCTGCAGTCTCGAATAAGGTGAATGTTTTCACCATGCAGCGGCCACGGACCTGCCATCATCGGAAATCTAAAATGATAATAATGTTAACGTTAGATCGCAAATAGCGGAGGGTGGAAGAGTCAGAATTTTGTTTAAGAAAATTCATGAGCTTTCAGGTTATCTGAATTCCTTCTTAAATATATATTTATATTATTTATCCATGTCTTCATGAATACCTTCTCAAGTTCTTGGTTGGCTTGTTTTTTTATTAGTATTTATTTTAATTTTATTTTTCTAACTAGCGAAGTGCAGTGCACCAGGATAGCATTGATTGCTCCTGTACTTGAACCCAGGAGAAAGACGCTTCGTTACTTATGTCCTCTTTCCTTCCCTCAATCCTCCTCTCATCGCTTTGGTTAATTTTCATCATCGTCATGCCGATATTTTGATTTCGTTATCTCATGGAACGTGGTTTTGAGCCATACGTTAGCAGTCCTTTTAGAGTGCTTCCTTTCTTTAAAAAGAAAAACAGTCTATTGAATGTGTACGTCGAAGCGAAGCTTTTGTCGTTGGTGGGGCGTTAGGGTTTTGGGGTGTTAAGCGTCAATGATTTTTATCACATCTCAGAAACGTGACAAACTTGGCATCTCTTTGGTTCTGGAGGAGTTTCCTTTAATAATTCATTGCGAAAAAAGATGGGAAGTAGAGGTAAAGTAATAGAAAATGGAGTTTATGAGACTCTGAGTGACACTATGAGTTTATGAGAGTTCCTAAGTATCCTCCCCCTTTTTCCTCTGTCGTTTTCTTCGACCGCCCACGAGAGGGAACTCAAAGGAGGTCTTGGAGCTTTGCCCATCTCGTTCATCGTGTGAATATGGTAATTTGTGCAGGCTGTGACGAAGGAGCACGGATTGACGGAATACTGGAACAACAGGATCACCCACTGCCAGGTGCACGAGGGTTACCCTCGGGTGTTCAGTTGGGTGTACCGTCACGAGGGGAGGAAGTTGAAGCAGGAGTTGAGGTGCCATGCAGTGCTGTGTTGCCGAGCGGACAAGGCGTCCACCTTGAACGAGGCCTTACAGACCCGTCTTTCCAGCGCCTTGCAGGAGTTTCGACGGGAGAAGATGTCTAGACAGAAGGCCCGTCTCAGCCTCGTCAATTGCATCGTCGAGAATCCAAGTTCGGTTTTACCTCGAAGGAAACTCCTTCTCTCTACGGGCATGCACAACTATCGCCCCCCGTTGGAGCGAAGCAAGAGTGCTCCCCGGCTCATGAGCATCGAGGAAGACCTCTTCGAGACCCTGGAAGATGAAGAGGAAGAAGAAGGGCTTCCTTCTGCGGGCCCAGTATCCCCGGACGAAGGGGAAGAAGTGGAGACGGAAACGAACTCCAGTGTGGTGTCCGAAAGTTCGGATGTGGTGGCGGATTTTGACTCGGCCGGGACGTCTTCAATGGACGACGACGAGGAGGAGGAAGAGGTTGACAGACGTCGTCCTCTTCCTCTGCCACGTCCCGATTCCTTCAAGAAGAAACCGGAGGACACTATCAGTGATGAAAGCGGATACTCCGAGGAGAAAGAACTTCACCTTCGCTCTCGCATATAGACGGTCTATTTCGTTCTCCAGTACGTTGGAGATTTTTGCTGTGATTTTCTTTTCGCTTTTCGGTCGTTTCTCTCTGTGACCTCCTTGGAGTGGGTAATGTCTACAGTGAGAGTCTCAGACAAAATACACAGTATCATTCACGTTCGCTATGCTGTTTCATTCTCCACTGAATGTGGTATTTGTCAGTATGACAAAGAAGCAGGAAATTCTCGGGGAATGCAGGTCTTCTCTCATACATTTCCATTTCCTGTTTCCCAACTGAGCTCGACTTCCTGACGTTTTACTGTACCGTCCATTCAAAGGCATAGTGCCGGAAGTGGGAAAGGGGGAGGGGAACACGTGGCAACCCTCTCTCCAACACTTACAAAAATAATATGGTCATTCGGGGTAAGTGTGATCAGTGCCCCTCTTTGGTACTTCCAAGTGCAATATGCCATCAACGAAGTATGCATTAAGAAGTACTTTTTCATGCCAATTCTGCATTGTCTCTGCATTCAGATTTCTATGGTTTAACTGAGAGTTATTTTATAGATTATCTTGATCTTGGTTTTATAGGTTTTCCGTCTCATTGACACATTATGTACGCAGTTGATACAGTGGCATTTGGCTTATCTTCGCTGTGCATTGGAATTAGACTGCTTACTAACGACACTGGATGCATTCATGAGGAATGGTCGCGGCATATGTAACGCTTCCTTTAGTTTGATGTGTCATTCAAAATTAATATTTTCCTAATTTCCATAAATAACGAAACTTGCTATAAGGTAGTTTGGGGAAATGTTTTCGCAGAAGGATATTAGAGAAAATGCATATAAATCATACCAATAGGTTTGTAAACAAGCCTAAATTAATCATGTTGGCTGTTTCCATAACTAGCCAATATCTATTCCATTTACATCAACTGCATTTCCTCCATTTTCGATATTTGTTAATTGTGATTGCACGTAGGAGTATGAGTAATCATGTAAAAATACTGTCAGCCGAGGAAATACTGTTTCTGAATATAAAATGTGACTTTCACCTCGTTCAGAGGTATTACATGGCCCCAGCGCCAGCATCTCGCTTTCTCTGTTCCAAATCACGCCTATCCCAATAAATTGTGATCACTGAAAAAAAAATACTGATGTCAAAAGAAAAAGCACAATAGTCTTAAGTTGCTTGTTTACAAGCTTGGAATAATTCTGTTGACTGGTTCAGTTGGATTACGTGCCACGCCATTTTCCTGATGATCACACATACTCTGGTTGATTTCAAAAGGGCAGTTCGGGTGCAGTTCGATTCCAGTTCAGTTACAGTTACAGTTGGGTTTTTAGTTCGAGAATAGTCGAAATGTGCCATTTGAACCCTAGTCAGACTGCAGTTGCGAATCTGTGTTGACTGCCCGTCCAATCATGGTCAGGCTGACCTCAAATTCTAGTTCAAATGCTATGAATTCAGTCTACAAAGTGAATGGATGAAAATGTATTTATTTGACCCTAGCAGAATTACGATGATGTGCGTAAAATTAATTGATAATATGTCATAGAATAGGTCTGCCATTTCATTAAAAATCGGAACATTTATTTTTTTTTTAAGTCACACTTACTCCTAAAGACCTTATCGAAGGAATAAGGAAAAAGATGTACCAAATGCATGAGAACAGGGTCACAGGTCGTGCAGGCCTCTTTTCCCGTTCATTTGTGTTATTTTCTGCGTTCGATACGCACCGAAAATACGTTGGAACAGTAGGCGATGAGCCTAGCTTTTATCTCGGCCATCTTGAGTCCTGCTTAGAGCATGGTTAATTTTTTTTGAAAAAGTGATGAATGATGAAAATTTCTAATTAATAAATGATTAACTGATTAGAAATGATTAAAAAATGAAATACTCCTGAAATGGGTAAAAATGTCAATGAAACGCAGAACAACGTGTACAGTAGTTCGCACTTCATACCACTGCAAAAACTCCCCCCTCATGTGCCACTCCAACAATTAAAAACAACAATAAAGCCACCAAATTTCGAGAGCCTAGGCCCTAAATCACAAGTATTCGAATTTAGCTTACCTGAGGCCTAAGTTCCTCTATTTAGGCTAGGCCTATCTATCTATATCCTACTAACCTATACTAATAAGTAACCAATGAGATTATAACACTGCGCTTGATTAATTTCATGCAATATAAGTTTAATTCAAAAGAGTACAGGTAAATATATTTCACAGAAATCACACGAGAAACCCTGGACACACCCACCCACTTATCTGCAGCTTGCGAGTTGCGACCACCGACTGCAAAGGTATAACATTTGAGCGAGAAATTCTAAGAAAGCTAATATTGCAATACGAGGTATGGGTGGGGGAACTGTCCTGGGAAATGCACCGAGTGAATTGTTGGTACAAATTCAAATGCCACATGACAAAATTTATGGAAAAATGATGCTGAAATTATGGGAAAATTATTAAATTTTCATAATTTTCTAAAAATGATTAAATTCGAAATAATGATTAACTGATTAATCAGAACCATGCCCTAGTCTTGCTGGCATAGGCTCTTCTACCTTCCGCGGAGACTATCAGCAGGGCCAACTCTAGCAATATCAACCCTGTCTGATTACTACCTCCGTTCCACCCACCTAATTGCCACGTAAAATCACGACCTTCATTTGGAGTGGGAATTACTGCTATCACAGATCCAGGAGTTTTCAAAAAATTCAAATTTTATTGTTATCGATTTCTTCCTGTCATGAAGAATGGAACCCCCCACACGGTCCTGAGTTTTGTTTGGACTATATGTACTCTTCCTGCACAAGACCTTAGATTGCTTGCAAGATATCCTGGTCAAATTGTCTGAAACAGGTTTTACTGCGTAGCATGAGAATCACTTGTGTAGCCACTCATAAACAAACATGACGTCTGAGTTAAACATTTTTTAAATTCATATGTCATACGTCTCATGATCCAGGAAGAACAACAGAACATCCAGATGATAGAGTCCTCCAAGGGTGGAGGAGCCCGTTCGCCGTACCTCTCCTAAATCATCAGCTGGGTTCGACCGATTCATGCAGCAGTTTCTTGTCGGGTGTGTTCGGATCGATCCGACTCGCTTTTGTGGTATCTTGTGTTTCCGCAATGTAGAGGAATATGCAAAACGTGGCATTACTCGGGCGGAGTGTTGAATAAGAAAATATCAGAGACCTCTTTGATGAGTGATGCATCGACACAGGAGAACTACATTGGTGCGATGGATAGTGACGTCTGATCGACTGAAGCGATGCGAACGTTCTCACATTTCAATGGCACCACACGATCGCGAGATTGGACTGGATCAAATACATTGTTCCGTGGTGAAGTTCAGCAAAATTCATTCCTCAACTCCGATTTTGAATTTGACTTGCCGTGTTAGTTAGCACCACGATTTCGCGGTGCTTCGTGTCCGTGCTACAACTGGCAAGCGCGAAATGCCTTCTCGATCTCAGTTCGGTATTGGTGTGAAGAGAAGCTCTAACACTTCATCCTGAGGGGTTAGCACTAAAACCACGGAGAAAAAGAGCTCTTTACACTCTACTCGGATTGAATTCGTACCCCACCCACCCATAAGAGTTCTTCCATCGATTTGCAAGTAGTGACACTTACCACAACCCAAGAGAGGTACGGATTCAATCTGAAAGGGGAACTTAGTTGATGGTTCACAAAGGCATCCTTGGGGGATGCCATCTTCGTTGAGGGACTTGTGAGATTATGAACGTTTGAAGGAAGACGTGGAGGGCGTTTTTTTATCCTCCAAAATTCTGTATTGAGAAAAATGTGGACGAAGTTTCGATCGTAAAGAGGCGAATGACAAGTGTCACATGAAAGGCATTTCGACCCTCACCGATAGCGATCACTCCTTGCAATCGCATTGCTTACTTCAAGTTAAAGTCGCGAACGGCTCGCTCTTGTCGCTTACACACACTACTTGCATTCTTGAAATGCAATCAGTTTGGGTTCCAGTGCGCCCTGCCTCGAACGAGTAAAAATCGGGAAAACAGCTACGAGCCGAAATTTTACTACGCATGCAATTTGTTTTCTCCACCTGATGCAGTCATAAAAACAAATCATCGCAGACAGAGCATACTTCATTAGAAAGAAGTTGAATGGTTGACAAAACTAAAGCCTCATTCAGACAACCCCAGTGTGCTAATAATTCCTTGAGACTTCAGAATGTTAAGCCCACGGCTCTTGTGACTAACGGAAAATCGATGAAATTGTTCGTTGAGAATAGTCTCCAAGGTACAAAGGCATCTATCATACCTTGTTGAATGGCATAACGGACGTCTATGACGCTATACTGAGAGCTCTGATTGGTCGGCTGTCATTGCCGGAATGTGGGCGGTATACGCTAGTTTTCTCCGGGGTACCATCTCCAGTTCCATTTCTTTGCTCAGTGCGATGACCTCGCCTGTTATTCCCCCTAACGCCCTATGAAGTACTTCCCAGGATGACCCCACCTATTTTCTCTTGGCCCAGCCTAGACAGGATACCCCGAATGGAACCCGGTCTCCCCTCTTCCAAGCTCCTTGGGCGCCCCTTGACGAGCCCTATATCAGCGACTTGTGTAAGCAGCCTCCCAAGCTAGAAATAAGTATTTTCTTGGCCATCTTTCCTGAAAAAAAAAAAAAAAATATATATATAGTCCATCTGAGACTTACGATTTCTTGTTTCACTTGGCCCGGGATGCATTCCGAAATGTTTTGCCAATTCAGCTTCTTTTATGACTATTCTAAACTCATAAAGACTGACGAGTGAACTCACATCAGAGAAAATAATGTCAGACACGCACTTTGTGACATAATGACATCGATTTATGAGCCAAAAACCGTTAATCTTTCCACTTTCCAATCTCCCTACACTTCGGATGCCATTTGACAGATTGTTGAGGTTTCGGATTCGCCAGTTTGTCAACAGCCTTTTTTTCAGTTAAACCTCAGGAAATTTTTCTAAAATGAGGCCAAAGTTACTGCTTTAGTAGAAAAAGACCAGCTTGTAGCAAACGTAGTTCTAGTTAGTGAATTTCAGTTCATTTGACGTGTGACACTTGGAAGACGTCTGACTGAAGCAGCTGCAGGTTTTAGGTTTTGCAAGTGATTTCAGTGATGGCAAAGATGAATGTTTTAATACAGTGCTCGTCACTTCCATCTGAAGTCGAGTCTGTCATTAAGAAAGTAACATGA
This sequence comes from Darwinula stevensoni, assembly GCA_905338385.1. Classification (NCBI taxonomy): domain Eukaryota; kingdom Metazoa; phylum Arthropoda; class Ostracoda; order Podocopida; family Darwinulidae; genus Darwinula; species Darwinula stevensoni. The sequence goes on along the minus strand of CAJPEV010000193.1, from coordinate 85,465 downwards.
CATTTTTCTAGGAAAAGGAACTAGTTAGTGCTTCCAAATCCCTGCAAAGTAACTCGTTACCACTGAAATTACCGTAAAATGTAATGTTACTGTAACGCGTTACTTTTAATTCGTTATCCCCCAACACTGCCAAGCAGGTCCTCCTCTGCCTCTCAGAAACTTCAAGGTGCATTCTTCACCCTGGCGAACGTAGGATGTATGCACTATCACCTATTTCAGGGTCAACATGACAGTGAGATGACACTTCCGGTAGGCCAAATCTACTTATTGAACCAGGAACTTCAATGCTTTTTATAGAACTTTGATAAGAGGAGTAATTGAAGTTTGGGGATATCCCTCCAATTACATTTGACATCTACACATAGGCTGTATCTTTTATTTCCTGATACGATGCCAATCTTTACAACAGCAGGATCTTGCGATGAGTCGTAGAAAGAAACCAATGCGTAAATCATGCGCTTTTATTCGGTGATTGTCCAGATGTTGCAAATCGAGTACGGTGGGAAACAGAAAAAAAGAGGAAACAAACACACGATGCTCATAATTATCCAAGGCTATGCATAGGAAAATATTAATGTCATTGTGGGATAATAAAAGGGGGAAAGGAAGTCATATGACGAGCAGCACCAGAAGGGGAAAAGCGTCTAAGTACAAAACCATAAAGGATAGGAACTCAGTTGGCAGTTCCAGTTGCTCCTCGAATCACCTCCATCCACCTGAAAGACATACCGAAAAGGGAAACCATGAAGAAAATTAGATCCCATGAAATGGGACACTACTGTGATGCACGGGAGGATGCATGACCATGACCACGTCGTGAAGGATCGCACCCCCTCGTAAAGGTGCGAGTGACTGCAACCCACGGGTCACGAATTAATGCCTTGGTTTTCTTCTCATGAAATTCAAGCACTGAAATATACTTTTCTGTTCCACGATTCTCTGTATTGTGAATGGCAGCTTCTTGCGTGAATTGGAGAGGGGGGCACGCCATGCGATTAAAGGAACTTCAGTATTCCGTATTCCATCATCGTGCATCATCATCGTCGTTAATGAACTCCGTGGAGAACTCGCACAACTCCTAAATTCTTTTGCATTCGGCATGGCTTCCTTCTACATAAACGTATAAACGTACCAAAGCAGGCAAAGCATTCAAGGCATTCTCTTCACCCTCGATGAGAATGTGGGGATATCCTGCCTGTACGGCCAACTATTCCCCCGAAGCAAACTGCCAGAATGCCTCTTAATATTTCCTCCATTCTTTCTAGGCCTTTATCGTTGCGTCACTCCGAAACCACCCGCCGGATATTCATGCAGCAAATTATCATCTCGTTTGGTTGGAACCCCTTGCCGATAGCTTGCAGTTTAAGTGGGTATGGCATACTGGAGAAAAGTTTTTTTTTTGTGGAGATTTATTTCAGCAGGACCTACCGCCACCCCTTCTGTATCTGGGGGAAAATGCGAGATTCTTTAAAATTTTATTTAAGATGGAATCGGTGATCAAATGAAAACGTCGAGATTCGAAAAAATACCGGAAATCTGCAAGTCACATCGCCCACCTACTCCGAACGAAATAGTCCCAACTGATATCTACGTTGCCCTAATAATACAGGAAGTCCTCGATTTACGTCGTTTCGATATAACGTCGCTAACATATTAGGGAACAAATTTCCATAAACGTTGCGTCGTTCCGATATAACGTCGTAAATCGAGGACTTCCTGTATATCATTTAGTCCATGGGAAAATAGGTTTCGATTTACGTTGTGTTTTCCGGGAACGCATCTACGAAGTAAATCGAGGACTTTCTGTATTACTTCGGAAACCACGATCCACCTCGTCAAACAGGCAACAGAAGAAGGGTCTCAACATGGCATGTCACGGCGAAATTTGAGACTTTGAGCCATTTTCAAAAGCCTTCAAACTGTTCACCTCGTACATCGAGACATTCTTGAAAATGAAAATGAAAGTGAAAATGTGCCTTTGCACATTCAGAGATATCAGTCAGTACTGTGCCATGCAGAAGTGCTGTCAAAAATGTTCTGATGTACAAGGTGAACAGTTTGAAGCCTTTTGAAAATGATTACATCTTGATGTTATTGCTGCAAATAAAGAATAGTCAGGAGAATGTGCTAAAGCTTGTTTTATGCTTCAATCATTTTTAGTTCAAAAGTTATGAGCAGTCAAATTTGGGGAATCTATTCAGATACACCCTGTATATCATGTGATGTTATGAATCCAGCCTCTGGGTCATACATAGGGCACCCTTGTATTAGCACCTTTGATTACCCTCTCATCAAAGGAGTCAATTTTTTCATAGTAAAATAATGAATAAGGCTATGCACATTTCTGAAATTACATTTTAGTGATCCACCAGGATAAAGATAAATTTTTAATAAGTTCTCAGCCAGGGAAAGGGTGAAAGCAGAAGAAACTCCCTGTGGTCATACTTTTTTGTTTAGGTCTGCTGTATGCCAAAGGCTGTATCCTAACTTCATTATTTGGTTTATTGTAGTTTCTATGCATTAATTAATTTATTTGATTCTTCAATTTTTCTCCTTTGCTGCTTATCTTTCAAAAACTTCCATAATTCAATTCTGGTTTTGGGAATCTTCATGCAGATGACAAGAGTATATTTTCTCAGGTAAACTTGTGTACTCTCACCTGTACACATAGCTTCCAATTTTGCATCCCATTAGCACCATTCCTACCCTGAATACAATTATAATTCATTTTTCATGAGACCAGGAGTGATCAGGAGAGCATGACTGAGACATGGGTGGATAGAAATAAGTCTTTTAAACATCATGAATAAAAGGGCTTGGAACTAAAGGAAGCAAAAGGCCATAGAATCTGGTAGGGACTAGAGCTATATGCATGGGAGATGGTGGGGATGTTTTCATTTTAAATACACAATTTATAAAATAACAATGGAAACAACAGTTAATGGATAATGAGGTTGTCAAGCAAGAGGCTGTGCAATGGGAAAACCCCCCGAAAAATTAAGTTGAAGTTGAAGAAAACCTGATTTAAATAATAAATATACTTTTTTTTTTAAGGCTGTCAATTTGATTAGATTAATTGACTCACTGAATGCCTCAAAACAAAGCAATCACATTCAGACTACTCCAAAAAAAAAAGAAGCTTCCTGAGCCCTTTGCTACCACAAGCATACTGGTACATACAAGGGATGATCCAAAAGTTTCTGCCCTGAGGTATAAGGAAATGTGAAAGACTCTTCAAACAAATTTTATTATTCAGCATTACCTCCCTGGACATGAATTCTAGAATGATTGTTGGAACTGTGCTTCAAATTTATTTGGAAATTTTCATTTTCCACCGTCAACTAAAAATGCTGAAATGGCTTCACCAAAGTGACAGGATTGTCAGTTTCACTTTCATGGTCACTTCACAGGAAGTTTTGCTTTACATTTTTGTCATTGAATGAGCTGTTTTATCGGGATGATTACATGCCATATCATATGAATAGATTAAATACTAAATGCAACTAAAAAATTGCTCTGCATTCAAAATGCTATAATTTGAAACTGATATTTATAGTGACTGAAACGTGTCTTACATGCAAATTATTATTAAAATTACATATGCACCTTAAACCTATTGTTAGCCCTCAGGGCAGAAACTTTTGGATCGCCCCTCGTATCCCCTGTCCTTCTGACTAGCCTATGGCCTTTAAAGGCTTAGCCTTGCAGGCTTTGTGTATCAGGTTAAGGTAACAGCAGCCTAGGGCAGAATGACCAAAAAGTCACTGGATGCGAATGGGGAAAAGAAAGTCGTAATGAAGAAACTGCAAAGAAAAGCATAGAAGGAAGAGGGGAGTTGGGCAGGGGCATAGAACTGGAGAGGCAGGAAAGAGGATAATGTAAAGACTGAGGAGTGAGAGGTGTACATGTAAGTGCACCAGCGAATGTCTGTGGGAGCCCCCAAAAAGTAACAAAGTGAGGGGGAAAGCTGGGGGCAGGTAAGAGAAGTGGAGAGGAAAGTGTGAAACCCTCCCCTATTCCTTGTTTGCTCCTATTTTTGCTCTTCCATCCATTCCATTGCCCATAAATTGTTAATGAATCTTTAAATCTCCATGTAATGAAGCGCCACTCTATGTATCCAATCATTTAGATTACAAATTTTGCATCCTTCCATTATGGGTTGGCTAAATGGCAAGGGGGCCTTGGTGTGCTTCTTTACTTACTTTTCATAATTGATCTGGCTAAGTTGTAACTATTCTCTTTCCAACTGGAATGTGTCACTTGTAGGATGAACTAGTGTATGTATGGATAGTAACTGTTATGTTAGCGACTGCATCGCCTTGAGCTACTTCCTAAGGCTTGCCTAGGCGTTGGGTATGACACAACCAGAATCATTCCCAATGCCTAGGGCATGATTCAAGGAGAAACCATGGGATTTATCAAAATTAGACTAATTGATTAAATGGCTTATGATTAATTGATTAATTTTTTTTTTTTTGACAGCACTATTTTTCTTAATAAAAAAAAAAGATTTTTGCCAACCCTGTGCCTGCAGCATGTGATGTACATAGGAGCAGCCACAGTGATGATGTGTCCTCTTTGGACCTAAAAATTCAACCAGTATTAAAATTATTTATACCTTAGACTCTTTCCCACACGATGACAGTCCCATAGGACTTGGCAGATCTTTTTTTGTTTTTTTTGGACCACCTAATATTGGTGGTTCTAAGTGAACATCAATAACTTTCCCCAGTTCTACCATACTGCAGAATTCTAATATTGGTGGTTCTAAGTGAACATCAATAACTTTCCCCAGTTCTACCATACTGCAGAATTCAATTTTCTTCTACCAAATTTCTTTCTGACACTGCTTGGGCTAGAAAGGCCACTTCTGAACAAAGGTACCCACCCATGTCCCTCAGATACGTGCTGCCACCACAGAGTGCAGAGAGGCCAACAGACTAAGGGGTACACTTAATTGGGAAGTTGAGAAAGCCATCCCCCCAAGGTACTACTCATAGGAGCAGTTTACGAAACAGGATAAACCTGGCCACCTGCTTTGAATCAACCAATCTTGTTTTCATCATCAGGGGTGCATGGTCAAAAGCAGACCATTGCCCATTCAATTGTTGATCCTGGTTGAACCCATGCCCCATTGAACCCATGAACAACCACAAAAAGAAATTGCAAAGTGGCATACCTGGAGAACGTATATTCACTTTCGGCTCGGAAGAAGTAGACGTGATTTTTGAACTGGAGCTTGAAGACGTAGTCCTTGTTAATGGCATCCCCGGGCGAAGGGATGGTAATAATGTAGCCTAGCATGGGAAGACTCGCCAGTGGGAAATCATCCTGGCAGGTCTTGTAGAAGAAGAGGCAGAGATGAGTAAAGACCACCCACAGCTTCTGCCACCCACTGTGGTTCTTGAACTTCCTTAGCAGGTATCCACTAAGCTGGGATGACTGGGATGCATGCAGCTCGGCAATGCTCATGCTCCGGTTTCGGTGCCAGCACACATGGACAGTAGTGTTGTTACGAGGTGGGTGATGCCCTGGGCCTGGGGGACCCACATTCCCACTCCCCTTACCTCCTCGGCGGGATTCGGAGTCTGACGGGCTCACTTCTTCTGATGAGCCTGGACATAACAAAAGAGAACACTCATTCACCATCAGGCATATTTTGTCTCCATTCTGAAATAATAAAAAATTATTTATATACAATGTGTTCCATAAGTTGTACAGGTCATGGTAGTCAAAGTCCAAGTTTCAAAAGTACATTGAATTGGCGACTGAGGGCTTTGAAGGAGTCTTACTTATGCATAATTAATGAAAAACTTCCCCACAAAGCAAGCCAAGTGGAAGGGAAATTTCCATCAGAAGTGTCACTGGATGCAGTCATGGAGGTGAGAACATCCCAAATCAAGCTCTAAGATGTCTATCACATGGACAATGAACAATAATTGGTAACAGTGACTAAGGGAGTCAGATGGCTTGCATATTTTACTCGCTCACATTGTCCTTTTTTTTTGCTATTATCTTCAATATGACGAGAAAATGCAAAGATGTAATAGTTCAGTTTTTTTAATTTTCAGAAAATACAAAAAGTAAATGAAGTATCCAGTGCATGACTAGAATTTCTGGAAAACATACACCCCCTTGAAGTAAAAGTCTGAAAATGCTCAACTATATCTTAGGCAGCTGCATCTCCTTTTCAATTGCTAAATAAGCTAAAGACTACCAGTAACCAAATTGTATGCTAGACATCTTTATTTCAATCTTTACCTTCCTAACAATCTGGTCTAAGGATGTTAGATGTTGTTATTGTTAGATCTCTTTAGAAAGAATGGAATCCACCAGAAAATTGCATGAGCAGAGACACCTCCAATGCCAATCAAAATTGCATGACAATTGTGGAGGATGTGTTGATGTGAACAGAGACTTGTATGGAGATAGCAGGCTCTATTTGGAGAGTGAGAGAAGGTGGAAGGAACTGACTGGCAGACTTGAGGGAGAGATGGTTGAGATGGGAAGGAGGAGAGAGACCAAGGAGAGGGGGTTCCACCACACAGCATGATACAGCATCCCGAATTGCCTCTACCCATTTTTTCTTCTCTGCCTCACTGCTTCCTGCAACCATCATTGCCCTGCCAAAACACACTTCATCATCATTCTCTGGCAGTGTGCAAATGTGAATTTTTATAATGCAGATATGTTCAAGCAAAGCAGAGAAATGCTCATTTTGCGTTGCATCACATTATATGAGAATCCATATAAGAATCAATCAAGTGTAAGATATAATAGACATTCAGAAGGAAAATGAAAAGTAACTGGTCTATTGACATGTTCATCTCAGATCCTCATGAACTAATGTACAGGGTGACACAAAAGTTCTGTACACTTTAAAAAATTGTTGTTGGTTCTGAGCTAACATGTTCCAAAATGTTTGGTTTGGTATCTATATAAAGCTAATAGTACAAGGGACTTAGTTTCATCAGCATTTTGTGAACCCCTATTGGTTTTGTCATGTCATTGTCCAATGAAGATCGTCGGTCTGCTATTATTAGTTTGCATGAAGCCGGGAAGTCTCCTTCTGAAGTCTTCCAGCTGCTCCAAAACAAAGGCTACAACCAGAACATCATGAAATGTACTATCAAGCAGTTCCTTGAGACAAACTCTACTGAGGGTCGTTATTGATCAGGTCAACCAAAGTCTGCGTCAACCACTGCCAACATCAAAAGAGTTTGATCTAGACTCCGTTGCAATCTGAAGCAATTGCTAAGAAAAATGGTCCAAATGACAAAGATAAATTGTGAATCGCTCTGACAAATGGTCAAGAACAAGCTGAATCTCCTGCCTTTGAAGCTCCATAATTGCTCTGGAATCATTGAAACATGGAAGGAGTGTCCAGGTGTATATGAATTTTGGCATTCTTTAGAAAAAAGGGAGTTTCAATTCACAATCCCCTTCCTTTGCCAATGTTAACCCTTTAATGCATGATTTTTTCTTTTTCAGCAAAAAAAATTTGGTAGGTTTCACTAATGTCCTAGAACACAGGAAAAGTGGGAAAAAAATAGCTTCCTCAAATTTGTAAGCAGTAGGTAAAAAAATGTTATTGTTGCTCATTTGCTACAAACAGCATATTCAGCTTTCTCACCTACGCTGCATGGACGCTAGAGAGCACATTCAGTCTGTCAACATTTGTACATACCTCAGCACAAAAGAAAATGTGAAAATACAGAGAGCCTGGATTCTGGATTAACATACATTTGAAGATAATTGCATCAAAAACGTCAGTCTGTCACATGACAAAGCAAGGTGTTTTTAATTTGCTTGTCACCAGGAGTGTATGGCACCTAGCAACCATGCAGTTGCTAGGTATAAGGACCAGACTGTTGCACATCTGCTACTAACAGATTTGCCTCACGAGCTTGCTACCTATGCATTCTAAAAATGTTTATTTGGTATGTAGCATATCTGCTACATCATGCATTACAGGGTTAAAATTCCCTCTGCTTCATAATGAAAGAAGACCTCCTAAATAAGGGTCATACAAATGAACATCGAAACCTGATAGTTTTGACATGGAGTTTATCACCTGTCCCTTCTAATAAATCATGCAAGACTTTCATGTAAGACCTGAGCTCTTTTAATGCTCTCACAAGAAATGAAGGAATTGAAGTCATATTGCAGGCAGTTTTACTCTGTCATAGTTAATACTCAAGATATTTGAAAAAACACCTGGCATGGAAATTCCAATGCACTAGGTCCCTAACCACAGTGCTGGATACTGGATTTATAAGGTATATTATTCACATTACTTTTTACTTCTACATCCATCTGAATTGGCACTGTGGAATGATTCTGGATTGTGCAAGATTCTTGAGGCCAAAATTTTCACTCTAGGAAGTTCCTGTTAATTTCTTCTCCACTTTACTAAAATATACCAGGGAAAAAATTCACTGTTTCATCAATGCTGCATAAATGGTTCAAGTTAATGCATGGTTGTTTTCAAAACTACCATTGTAACATCCCAATTCACGAGATGACTAATGTTCAATGGATAGGCCTGGTGTCTACAGCCATATGTGCACTGATATCAATGGAACAAGCAACCATGCATTCAAATTAAAATCTGGTATCAGTAGAGCAATATATTGGATCACAGGTATTTATCAAAATCTCTAATATTTGATTGATACAGATATCAAAATAATACTGTTAAATTCAAACTAAAAACCAACAAAACAAACAAACAAACAAGCAGATGAAATATGATGTGAAAATGCCAGAGGGCAGAAGAAAGAGTCACCAATAAGTGCTACATTACAGATTTAACACCATGGAGGTTGAAACAAGAGACACATGTTTTACCTTATGTGAAAGACTTGAATCTACCATCAACTGAGTAGCTGTGAAAGTTCTGGACTAAGAAGAGAAAAAGAACCGTGAATATAAGAAAAGACACTGGAAAATATGGATGGAAAAAGCAAAATTGATGCTCTGCTGACATACAAGCCCAAGATTAAAGCAAAGTATAACAAATAAATACTAGCTACCAAGGGATTGGCTACTAATGGCCAAGAGAATTGAATTGACAAAACATGCATTGAAATGGAAGGAACTAATGGAAAATGCTGAAGCAAAAAACTCTTTCAAAATAAATTAAATTAGCATAAGGGACAAAACATAAGGTAATACATCTATCACCAAATCAAAAGATGGAATGCTCCTAACTAAAGCTACTGATGTCACCTCAGAGTGAAATGAATTCTATGAGGAACTCCTTAATTCTGCAGTAAAAGGTCAGAAGTTGATATGTCTAAAAAGAGGATTACAGAAAATGTTTGACAAATTAGGTAGGTTCTGACACATTGAGGACATGCTACAGAGGTGTGTAGAGCTGCTGTTTAGCCAAAAGCATAATCAAAGCAAAATGAGAGACATGAAAGATATATGGCAAAAAAATTGAGCACGACTACTGCACTGTTAAAAAGGTGTTCTGGCAACCATTTAAAGGCTCCAGCAAGGTAGGCAATATACTCTCTAGATCTTGAAAGACTGAAATGGGAAGGTCTTGGATGCCTAAGCAGAAATAGGGTAAACATCCCAGTTTCTAGCTGGTCTCCAGTTGTTGGCCAGTGAGGTTTAAATCCAGCATAATTAATTAATTTGGTTGTTTTCAAGCATTCTATCAACTTCTTCCCATTCGAGGACCTATTACCAGTGTTTCCCGGTGAGAAGTGGACTCAGGGTGTCCACTTCCTATGTGAGTTGTATCAGCATGGCCAAAACTGGGGTGTTTACCCCACTTGGAGGTGGAAGGAACACTTTTGGGAGCTCTTAAACCCACCCACAGAGGACTCTGAAGTACCTTACTCAGAGCCTATCTGCACAGAAAATAGTCTTGCCATGGAAAAAGTTCAACAAGCTATGGCTAGCTTGAAGAATGGAAAGTCTTCAGGCATGAGTGAAATCTAGGCATTAGCACTAATGGAAAGGTGCACTGGTGGGTGCTTGTCATTGCATTGGATATGATAAACTGTATGGGAATCAGGTATGGCACCTATGGATTGGCAGAAAGGTGTGGTTGTTCCTCTCATTAAGGCAGGTGGACTTCAGGGAGTGTACCAATTACCTTGGAATCATTCTGCAGTTTATCTAGTAAGGTCTATGCCAAGATGCAAGAAAAGAGAGCTCATAGTCATTGGAGAATCCATTCAAGAGGAGCAATATGGATTTCATAAATGGTGCAGCACCACAGAGCAGCTCTTTATACCAGATTCTCTAAAGTTCTTAGGAGTGTACCAGAGTTGTTTACTTGTATTTTGTGGATGTCATAAAGATGTATGATTGTATACTTTGAGGGAAAGCTGTGGGAAAGTGCTGTAGGAGTATGAGGTCCAGTCAGCAACTGTATGTCATTCAATTCTTGTACAGTGATTGCAGGAGCTGCATTTCAGTGAATGGGATGGAATAAGGCTTGTTCCTGGTTTGTCTGGGACTCCAGGGTTGTGATTTCTTTCCTTTCCTGTTCCTAGCATACATGGATAGGATTTGTAGGCATAAGTTGGGATTGCAGGGGTCAATTTTTATGGTATTGAGGTAAAAGGCCAATCCCAAAAGTTCAAGAAATAACAGGACTATTTCGTCCATATGTGATTCAGCACCCAACACAGTTACCAAAGTTTGCAAATTATGATCATCATCATCATGGTGGTAAATTAGAAATAATGATATAACTGCTCTATTCTATTGCAAAGAAATAGTGTTTCAAAGTTAACCAATATTGAACCATTAACATCTTGACTTCCAAGGTAGTTTTGCTAATTCTTTCTTATTCTTATGCCACATGACATGCTGGTATGTCACACAGCAAGTTTTTATTTTACCCTTGGTTTGGTACAAAACATGTGGTGACATGCCAGCGAGTCACATGGTGGTCAACATGTTAAGATTAAGGTTAAGAGATGATTCAGTACATCAATGGGTGATTTCAATTTTATGGCAACAAATTACCAGTCTAGATTGGCCCTGGACTCCAAGAAGTTTACAGACAAAGCTTTTGCACAACAGGTCATTTTTGGAAGTGACAAAGCCACTGCATAGCAAATGTTTTGTCAATTTGCACCAGCTTGATTCTGTTGTGAATTAGTGGGTTGTAGAGACTCCAGCCAACTGGTTTGGTGGAACAAACAAACAAAAACTGACAGAATGGTTACATGTGTCTGCAGCTATGCAGGGATAACCTTCCAAAAGCTAAATTTGAATTATGTGGTATTTGGAATTTTGCATCATTGTAAAATAATATTCTTCTGAACTTTTCAGATGACCCTCATATTTCTCTTGGACAACAATGTCATTTTTTAGTTCTGGTATCAATAGGAGGTTCCAAGTGCACTCAAATGGTTCAATCCAGAATGTACAGGGGCCAAAATGAAATTGAGCATTCCAATGCAGGTCTTCTCTAGAAGTCCGGGAAAGCATTCTCTATGGGTACCCCACTGGAAAAGTTTGAGAAGTTTAAGTACCTCAAGTTTTGGTTCTCAAGAGACAGGTAATATGTAAACAGGACACACAGGATCTTTCTTCTATTAACAAACTTAGGGTCCCAATCATGGTGATAGACACCACTAATTGGCTCTCCCTCAACAGGGTAAATGCCACATGCAGAAAATTCAGGGTGTTGACTAAATCAAGTTAGATCAGTGTCCATCCCTCCAGAATTCCCAAGATCAATATTCCATATCAGATATTGAAAGCTCAACCATCAGTGGGGCCAACACCACTGCAATTTCTTTGTATTGGATTACATGAGATGATTTGCAAAACAATATCATGTCTTTCTTTCATTCATTCATTGGCAAGTATTCACTAGAAGAAAAGGGTATGGTACCGATTTTTGGAGTAGATGGTGAAGGAATGTGGGGAGGGGGAGACCTGAGGGTCACCTGCTTCTTCCAGCATCATCCCTGCCAAGGGCAGTGACCCATGCACCCGGAATCCTAGGAATGGCACAGTTGTCCGGTTTGCATACACCAACACATCTGAAAACTGTTAGAAAATAAAAAAAAATTACATAAGAAGGATAACAATCAGATGAGAATATCTGGGATCATTGTAATGTATTCTACATATAGAATGGTTGAGGAAAACAAAGAAGATTTTATATTTCACTTTGAAAAAAAAATACAGTGGATTCTCTTCAAACTATACTTGCAAGTAATGGCCACTTCTGCCAGCTGAACTATTCTGCATTGTGATGCAGAAAAGAGAACTCTTACTTGTCAATGGTGCTTAAAGGTCTCTCTCCACAGGGCAACATCTCATCTCAAAGGTTATTCATGCTTTCAATTAGTTTCATTGAAGACTTGTCTGAAATTATTCTGTTTTCATGAGGTGTAATTCTTAAACAATAAATTGATGGAAATCTCATCAGCAAAATCCAATGAAGACTGGGCCTTGAATGTTGGTAATGAGTTATGGAGACAGAGCTCTTTAAGTTGTGGAAGAGATAGGCTACTACTGCTCTTCTCATCTCATCTCAACTCTCTAATGGAAGTAAGACAAAGCCTAAAGGAATGAAATACCCAGAACATTGCAAGTAAGAAATTAGCATTAAACTATGTCCATCACGATCACTCTCTGTTCTTCCTTACTGAGACCTTGGTTGAGGCATTCCTTTGCTTACTTGCAGCAAGAAACACTCAAGGATGACACAAAGTCAGTCTCTCAAAGAACAGACTTTCTTTTGAATATGATGAAATGGCAGATCCTCCTGCTCTTATGTGCTGCAAGTTCATTTCCACAGAGCAACATGTTGCTGAGATAAAGTTTACAATTGGCTGGAAGGCTTCATGGCTGGAAAAAAGTATGATGAGCAACATCCTGTAAGTCCTACTGCCAAACATATATTTTAGCTGTTTTTAAAGCAATCCACCCAACTGGAACTTGTCAATAAATAAATTGCATAAGCTGTTCTGAAAAAACTGAAAACAATGAAGAATTTCAGCAAATAACTTGCTGGCTTTTCCACCATCTATTTGCCACAATCAGCATCAGTACCATCCAATGTGAACAGGATGATAACCAGCTATGTGAGGGGATGAGGGATGAAAATGAAAGGACTAACCAGGAAGAACATGCGTTGATGGTAACCGTCACGAGAAAGCTTCTGGAGGCACCCCTCCAGGATGAATTGGCGTTGAGGGGTTCCACCCTCAGGGGATGGTGGTGGGGGCAAACCAATGAGATCCCGACCAAGTTCAATAAGCTTCACTTTTTGCTCACTCATTGAGAGGGACCTCTCAATGTCATGGGCAAGGGGGTTCAATGCCCGCAGGGCTCCCTCACATGTGCTGAGGTCCTCATGGTCCTCTGTGTAATGACTCACAAGACCTACAACAAACACGCCCACAGCCCAAAATGTAAAAAAAAATGAGAATGTCACTGAAGAACAATGATGAAAGCATCACTGCACCATATAAAGTATTAATAGCTTTTCAGCTAATTGATAGATATATAAAGGATGTCTCATAAGTCACTATATTATTTCAAACTGCAATATTTTCCAAACTCAATCAAGTAGGTCACTGTTTTTAGCATTGATGGAAAGAACATCCTTTAAATTTTTTTTTCACAATGACTTAGTATCAGACTCAAATGGAAATTGCTTTGAATGCATATTAGAGGTGTACCTGCTTAGGACGATTCATGGTACACCTCTTCCAATCCTCTTTTGCAAAATTGCACACTTTTATGTTTTTCTCTTCTGAGTTCTTATGGACTTGAGAAACAGAAAAAAATATCATTTTGTTGATTTGCTTTTGCTGTCAAGAGAAATGGCAATCGATGCTGTAGCAACAAATAAAAGTTTCCACCTAAATGGAGGTCTTTGAGAATCCTGTCAGAGTTCAAAGGGAGTTGTGGCGATTTTTGGTGTCAAGCCTCATGCCAAATGTATTGATGTAGGCAGAGGGCATTTTGAGGCACTTTCAAAACTCAGAAATGTCTCCATTTTTGACAGATAATTCCAAATGAGAAGCAATCATTCAGTTAATCTTATTTCTTTTTTATGCAAACTGTTAAGTAGGTGTGATTTTTTAAAATGGTATAGTGACTTATGGGACACCCAATATTAGCCATCATTTTTTAACTTTTCCAACAGCCAGCAGTAGAGGTATTTTGTAAGTAGTAGAAATATTTTAAGTGTTTGTTACTGAGAGTCACATGACCTTCTCACCTTTTGCTAGATACTTTGAGTGAATGTTGCTACCATTTGACCTTGACTTAGACATGCTCGAATTACAATAGCAAAATCAATTGCATGTTTTGCAAATGGCAAAAAATAAATTTCACTAATAAATAACACATCTTCACAAACAAGTCAAATCTGAAACCAGCCTGTCATTGAGTCATGAGTGACCTTATGGTACCTTATGGTAGGCTTAAAAATTGATACATTTCAAAAGATGGATTGTCTTATCAGTTGGGTGCATGACAGGAAGCCAGCAAGCATAGGGTTATTTCCTTATGAACAATCCTGTGTGTGACTATAGTGCTGCGTATCACAGAAAGTACTTTGCATGTGGGACACAAAAGCTGTGTACAAAGGGAAAATATAGTCAGATCTTGATAAAATTACTTTTATAAGCTAATATCATATGATGAGCTATTTCATCAACTCTCTGGGACTTCAGTGAAGCACCTCACCATCAAAGTCCCAGAGAGTTTCCCCCATTACTTATGACAAATGACAGTTTACTTCCTTATGACTAAGATTTGAAAATGAACTCATAACTGCTAATAGATGAATAAATTTGACTGCATGGCTTCAATAAGGCAAAGAATACACCCTAATCTGTGCAGCCAAGAAGGCCATTTTGAGCAATACCAGTCATCATGTCTATAATGCTAGTACAATATGGGCCTTTTTTTTTCTTACTTGATCCTTCACATATGAAATCTTCATGCATGGGGCAGTTAGAAAGACACCTGCATAGGCAGAGCCTGCCATCCAGCCTTGTTATCATTATCATCTCACTTGCTGTCTCTTGACTAATTTGTGAAATCATGCATGTCCATCACTGATGATACCAGTGTAAAGTTTAGATACCTGCTCAGCAAATTGTAAGCAACTGCATACTAAGTCTATCACAAAAGCTGACAATTAAACCATATGCAAATGCTATGATTCACTCTTACCAACAGTACATTTAGTTGGAAGCAGCTCCTTTGCAATTGTTAATTAGTATTTCATGAGGCTAATTCATGCTTTTTTCTGGAAAGGTTATTGGAGTGGATAGCTTATTCAAAAGGCCCTTCCCATTACTCTACTATTATGAAAAGCTCAAGGTGAAAAGGCTGGGACCTGGACAATTGCATGAAGACAGTAAAAAAACCTTTATGCATGGAAGTACTAATTGCTTAAAGAATAAGGAAAAGTCCATAGCCAAGTGGATGTAGTAAAAGTTCAAATCCTCCAATGAGGTTCCTTTTGTATTCTATACCTTGGTTATATTATACAGGGTGGTGCGAAAGTTGCACACCATAGAGGATTTCACAGTTGCACTACATTAATTCTTGTTAATTCCTTGGCAAGTAACCGATGGCAGCAAAATTAACAAAAGACAAAAGGGTGGAGTTACGATATGTTCAAACATTATGTGTACAATGAATCTAAGTGTTTTCAAGTTAATGGCAAACATTTTATATTAGAACATTTACTGTAAATTACCCTATGGTGCACAACTTTTAACCACCCTGTACATAAACCACAGGTTTGCCCTCTTCCAAATCACTCACAGTTCTCCAATTTTGTAACTCATGAGTTGCCACTGCATTATGCACATTTCCAACTGTCATAGTTTCAGTTATAAAATGCCCTGAGGGATCACATGTGCCTGGAAATAAAAGCGTTGAAAATTCATCTCATGAATCATGAAGAAAAAAAACATCTGCATTCTGAAGTCTCATTCCAAGACTTTTCAGCTGTGATTTTTTTACATTTTTAATGGGAAGTAATAAAATCAATCTGCCTTCTAATCTGATTAGTTGCCATGGAATGCATAATGATAGGGATGGCATGGAGAGGTGTGACTGGATGTCCTGAGGTAAGTGGTGTAGTAGTAGCACATCTAACCAGCAATCAGTAGGCTTGGGATAGAATCCCAGCTGATTCCTTACACTGATGTAATGCTGATGTGTCTGTAGAGGGAAGAGTTGGATGACATAAGGGGACAACACCAGGCTGGGTATTGAACCCAGGCTTCCTGATTGCTGGTTGATCAGGTGTGCTACCATTACAAATGGCCCATGAGTCTTGTGTTTTATTAATGTTTGAAGTAAGAAACCAACAAAAGAATCAATCCATAGGTGGTTTCCAACTTCTGGATTTTCTTGTCTAACTTATTTCAGAGGAGTTGGCAGACTGAGTAAAGCCACTCTGAAGGGACTGAACCATATCCCCCACCCACTTTTGATGATGTGGTAAAAAGAATCTGGGTGAAATTTCAAAAGTCTCTCGAGAACATTTCTGCCTGTGTGTAATGCATATTTGGGAAAATATATTTGGTAACTACTAAGTTACATAGGTTCAGAGTTTGAAGTTCTTTAATCCCATATCTAGTATATAGGTAAAAGGCTACTTGTTCATTGCATTTCATGCACCAATGTCCTTCAGGTGTTTATTCCACATAAAAAATATTAAAATCTTCTATTGCACATTTCAAAATCCTCATTCTTGTGGATAAGAACCTGAAATACACCAGTGTCTGGGGCCTGAATGCACAAACCTCATATAGGTGAAATAAAAGGGCCTTTAAGCTAAAGAGCTCTTTTCCCCTCATAGGATTCTATGTATTCCTAAAGGACCATTAACTAAAGGAGGTTTCAGCCTTTGGGCCTAAGAGTTTTGGAGAAGTCATAGGTTTCATTTGCATTATGGAAATTTCCATGACTCCATGGAAATATATATTATAATTTAACCCTAAATATCAAACTAAATCAGAGCAGAATAGATAGTTGACCCAAAATAAACTAGATCCAGATGGTTGGTTATTCTATAGTGATTTCAAAATATTCAGCTTCTTTCCAGGAATCTCAAGAGCCATTGCTAAAGAGTGACTGCTAGTCATCTTAGAGACTTTTTTTTTTGCATAGATAGGGAGGGATAAACCCTCCTCAAAACCTGCTCATGGTCATGGGTGTTGTATTGATATTATAGATTCCCTATAACATGAGTGAGAAAGAGAGAGAAATGTCACTAAAAGAGTGTTGTGAGTTGAGTTTTCATCATCATAATATGTTTTGTGTAACTGATAAAATACAGGGTGTCAAAAGTTTGTGCGATTTTTTTTTAAGTCAATTTTTAAAACAAAAAACATTTTGCCAAAATTTCAAAAACATACCATTTTATAGTATTTTTATTGCTCTTTCCACTGAGTACAAAATCTTTTAAGTAATAACTGCCTTTTTAGAATGAAATCGAAACGAGAAGCCATCAAGTGCTTGCATGACTTGGGAATGTGAACTGCCAAGATTTCTTGATGATCGAATGTGCCAGATTCAACCATCAGGAAAGCGATAAAGCCCTACAAGGAGCTTGGTACATCGTCTGATTGCCCTCACAGTGGAAGCCCTCAGACTGCAACTGATGCTGCTCATAGAAAAACGTCCGTCAATGGTTCCAGAGGAATCCGCACCATTTGCTGAGGAAGATCGGCCAAGAGATGGGAATTTTGCATGATTCTGTGCAGAGGATCATCAAAAACAACCTTGGACTCAAGGCTTACAAGCAGCAAAGTCAAAACTATTGACTGCGGCGATGAAGGCGACAAGACTCGAACGATGCAGGCAGTTGTTTTCGTGTGAAATTCCCACCTCTTGGCCAACCTTCCTCAGTGAACGGCATAGATTCCTCTTGAACCGTTGATGGACATTTTTTTGATGAGCAGCGTCAGTCACAGTATGAGGGTGTCCACTGTGAGGATGATCAGACGGTGTACTGAGCTCCTCATAGCGCTTTATTGCTTTCCTGACAGTCAAATCTGGCACATTCAGTTGTCAAGAAATCTTGGCAATTCGCATTCCCGAGTTATGCAAACACCTGATGGCTTCTCTTTTCAAATTCATTCTTAAAAAACCAAAAAAGGCAGTTATTACTTTAAAGATTTTGTACTCAGTGGAAAGAGCAATAAAAATACTATAAAATGGTATGTTTACAAATTTTGGCAAAATGCTTTTTGCTTTAAAAAATTAACTTTTAAAAAAATTGCACAAACTTTTGTGACACCCTGTACTACTTCCTGACTTCCACCTCTTCAATCTCCTGAATTATTGGGATGGTTTCGACAAGGAAACCACTAGAGCAACAAGGAAATCCAGAACTACTCTTTGGCGTATATTCTGAACTGAAATAAAACTAATACTAGATGTGGTCGTAGGGGGTCCCAGCTATGCAAAAAGAGGAATTTCTCCTGACTCTGCCTGAGATTGGGTGTTAAAAAAAAACTATTTTGTAAATAATTGTATGCTATAAAAAACAACTATTTGAAATATAAGTAGAAAAAATATTGCAAAACTATTTTAAATAAAAATAAAAATTACTATTTCTATTTCTGTCAAATACTTTGGTGCCTATTTCTGCTTCACATTATGCATCATTTTGTTACTACTTCATGCATTTCACAAGGAATGATAGCAGCAACCATTACTGATAGAAATCTTTCTTGCAAGAGAAATAAGACTGCAATGGAAAATAGATAAGGAAGCATACGTTGAAGAATGAGCTTGTAGTGAATGAGTCTATGAAGGGGCTTGAGGAGGAAGGCATTGAGCGGAAGGTAGGCCACCTTTTGTGCCTCGAAGGACTGGAGAAGATTCTGGAACATACCTCCCTCCTCATATGCTCTTTCCATGCCCTCTATGATCTCCAGGTGGTGAGTCAAATATCCCCGGTATAACTGAAACCCATATCATTATCAACATCACTGGCAAAGAAAATTTACAACATACATACAGCCAATGCTAAGCATATTAAGATGACTATAAAGGGCTTGAAAGTAAAGTAGGCATAAATTATGGCCAATGCATTCATTTCCTTCCATGACAAACTTCTTTTAGAGATTTCCCCAAAAGGTTCCTTTCATCATTTTCAGTCAGTGAAATTTTCAAGATAAAACATTATTCTATGGATTGGGGCATGGCTGTAAAAATCACAAAGATTATGAACTTGAAGCAACAAAAAACACGAAGTGAGGATAAGGAGTGAAGATTCTGCAGATATTTCACACAAAAATCATCAATTTCCACCAATCTGCACAATCCCTTCCTATTTCTTTGCACCCACACATGCCTACAAGATCAAGACAGACTTTTTCATCACATGCCTTGTTTTTAATAAATAATTACTATTAACTAGATTAACCCTTCAAGCCCCACACCTGAGTATACTCATGATGGCTTCCTTGGCTATATCATCCAAAGACCATGCATAAGTTCTTTTTTTTCCAAGGGACAACCTTGTCTGTGTAGGTTAATAGGTAGGCTAAGCAAGGCAGTAGGTAGAAAATCTTATGGCAAGTGAAAACCTGCAAGTTTTTGCAAAATCCATCAGGACTCCTGAAAAACTTGGGATGAGAGCACACAGGCAGCTTTGAAACTTGGGATTTAAAGGGTTAAATGCATAGCATTGGCCTGCATTGAAGAATCATGCCTCCCCTGAAAGGAAATATCATGGGCCTGAAATTCCTTTTTTCCCCAGCAAAACTCTATGCCATGATAGTGGCAAGAAACCATCAAAGACAAAGACATATAAGGTATGGTTTGAAATTTCAGATAAGTGACCTTGCAATAGAGCTAAGAAAATCATTTATTTCTTTCCCTTCAGTGGAGCAATAAGGATCAGAAAATGCTTCAGGCTTGTTTTGATTCTCTTGATTTCCATTCAATTTCATTCAATAGTGATAATTCCCAAGAAAACTCTTCTCCAACCAGAAATTTCAGGACCTGAAGCTTACCATTCAGTCTCTTTCTTAAACATTGACACATTATGTAATGAAAATTAACTAACTGACAAAAGTGATATTTACAAATTCACAAAGAAATTTTAAGTGCAAAAGTTCATATGAAAGGGTAGGGGGTTTTTGACATACTGCTCTATTCTAAGAGAGATCTGCATGGCAAAATAAGGCTGAGAATCGCTGATGAGAATTAGGCCTATGTTTGCAATTCCCATCCATATATAAAGGTATAGTAATATCTTCAAGAGTCACAGGAGATGAGAGGCACATATGTACCTCAATGATTTTATTCATGTTGTTGAGAAAGATGTCCCCAACACGCTGATAGTCACCCTTAAGGTGGGCATTCCCTCGTCCCTCCCTGCAATGCAGATGAACAGTCAATTTATTTATTGTGAGATAACCTGAGAAAAGAGATGTGGAGAGAAGGCCACATACCAGGTGGCAAGACGGTGTTCAACCTCACGGAGAAGAGCACAGTGAAACTCATATATAGGATCAAGGAGGTGGAAAAGGAGATGCCAAACTCCATCTCCAAGGGGTCCACCTGCCTTACAGATCTCTTCCTGGAACCACTGTCAAAAAAGGAAAAAATTCACTGACATTAAACCAGAAAGTACAAAGACATTGGTTGGCAAAGCTGACCATGACAAAGTGGCAACATACCAGGACAATGACCTCAAGGTCCTTCTTGTATGTTCTCTCTGTCATAAGGATCTCCTTGGCAATGAAATATGCTTTGTCAGTTGGAAAACGCTGAAACATTTGAACACAAACACTTTCATCAATTCAAGTTCAGGTGTGTGTTTCACAAACTTGTTCACAAAAAACCATTAAGTCTTCTGTTTTAAGAAAGGCCAAATATAAAGAGAGACAGTATGAAATTGCATATATGACATCTCACATAAAATTTTTCTTAGAGACATGTCTATGCACATAGTGCAGTAATGTTTCACAATAATTCCATATTTAAAAAAATTGAAACTATAACTGTGATTACTTGCAATTTGACTGCCCTGAAGGGTATCATAAAACATGAGATGGCTGCTATCCCAGCAACTATAATCTGTGCAGCATTATCCAAGATGTGCTCAGGTTACATGGAGTAGTGGAAATCATTTCAATCATTTGATTGATACAATGCCATTATCACCTTCAATGCATATATGACCACACAGCACCCCCTATTAATAGGCACTGCCATCTGGTGGGTATGGAAAATAAACTTTGCAGACCCATCAGCCTCTTTGTCAAATATCAGCTGTACCCATCTATCTTTTCTAGTGTTTTGACCAGAGTTGGGTGGTTCCTTAACAACTCTGTACATGTTGACCCAAAATGATGTAAAAAGCATACAAAAATAAATCCAATCCAGTATTCATGTGCTCAAGGGCAAGGCTGAAGGGCACACATTCAAGGGCAAAGGGAAAGAGTAGCTCCTTCCAGATATCATTATGCATGAATAAAGATTATGAATTTAATCATCAGATGGAAGTAAAGGAACTGATCAACAGAATCCATTACAAAGGCAGTCCAGAATGCATCCTTTAGTTTCCAAAAATGCCCATTTGGCCATTGGTGATGGGAAGACCTAGCCCAGCCTGCAACCCCCCCCCCCCCCCCAGCATCATGGGTGTCCCAGATAGAAAAATAGAAAAAGCTGAAGGGAGGGTGTTCTGCCCATGAAATATGAGGACTAGCATCTGAGGTGTTCATGTTACAAGTGGTACAAATTCACTTGCAAATCACTCTAGTTTAAGTTAGGTTCCACACTTAGGCCTAGTACTCATACTTCCAAGTATTAACAGAGTCTAACTAATGATGGATTGTTGGGAGGATGATAAAACAGGGCACTTGAAATATGGGGAGGCAGCTAGGGTCCATCCACCAAGCCTAAAGGGGACTTGACACAATTGAGGAGAGGCACCAACATTAGGCATACAAAAGGTTTCCATGCAGATGCACAATCAGAACCAAAGCATTGCCTATCATGAAGACCTAACATTCAACCAAAGGTTGTCTGGATGGAGTCAGGACACAATGGAGCTCATCTAGACATGGATTCTTAAATTACATGTTGAAGTTCGTGGGACAGAAAGTACCTTGGCAATCAGTAAACATAAAGGACACTTTACACATAAGTTTACATTAATGGAACACTTGAACTCACTCCTTACCTCCTGCACTTTGAAATATATTTGGATGTATGGCCAAGAAACCTGCACTGAAAAAACAATGCTTTCTCAAGGCAATTTCATGTTCCCGCCTTTCCTCCCAATCGTGCATCAATTAGGATGCATGTAGTCATGAAGTGCTGGTTGTTTTTAGCAAAATGAGCTAATCATCAAGAAAAGGAACACGATACAGAAATAATACATACTTTTCCCATGAAAAAGGAACTAGTTACCAGTTCTGTTACCCTCCCTGAAAAGTAACTTGTTACCAAAAATTTACTGAAAAAAATAGTTACTGTGACAAATTACTTTTACTTCATCACCACCCAAAACTGTGGATAGGAGACCCTTGATTTTACTGGCAAGGATTGAAAATTGTAAAGTTTTGTGGGATCTTCATATTGGTATGAGACCAACACATTATCTGACAGCTTCTTAAGCTTTTGACCAGTTTTTCAAGGATTTCTATATATTTTTGTAATGTTGCCTTTGCTGATTAAATCCAGCATGAACTGGCCAGGATCTTTTCCATTTCAGCAGTGCTTATCCAATCACCCACTACTCTGGTTCAGTTTTTGGCAGGAGTACTTTCAATATCACAATACCCTGTTCCATCCATGTTTCCAATTTTGACATTGCTGGGTACTACTTCTGCTTCTGATTGACAGCACAGTTTGCAGAAAGGCATGAAAGAAGCTAATGCTCTCACATTAAGAGTAGGTTTTTGGGAATAGAGCATGGCATCTGCAAATAATACATTGTTTTGTTTGTTTGTATGCAAAGATCAACAGGGATCAATTCCATCAATAGTGAGCTGTGCATTGTTGGACCTCAGTTCATGCCAAATTTAAACTTGCTAGCTTTATTATGTAGGAAGTTATGCTCTTTTCCTTGGATTGTGCTAAAAAAAAATAAAAAACCTGTATTTCATCAAAAACAAATGGTGTGCAAGAACAAGATGCACAATATTACATCAAAAGCACTTAAGGGGTTAATGACTATTGACTATGAACCCTATATCTCAAATAAATGCAATTGATTTTTAGAACAAAAAAAAAAAGGATTTCTGGCCATGCTGACTTGAACACCAGTGTATATCAATTGGACATTAACCATCGAAAGATAATATTGGCAACATGGCTGATGTTAATGAAAATTTGCAGACATGCATCTAATTTGTTCCCTATTACTGAAAAGCACTCATCAAAATGGTAAAAATGAAATAGCAAAAAACCCAAATATGCAGGCCTCAGAAACTCACTGAGGTCATCTGCAGCAAAAAACTCTTTTCAGAACTTAAGAGAGGTCATCTTCATACCTTTCGTCGGACTTCAGGCTCTTGATCAGATTGAAGGATCTCCTTGTTCACAGGTTCAACAGAAGTCACTGGCATTTGAACAGGTGATGGCATTGGGAGGCCAATCAACCTAGGCCCCACAGGTGAAGATACTATGCCATTCCTGTCATCCTCAGCAATGATCTCATCTTGGCCTGCACAATGACACAAACTTTCATTAATTAAAAGTACAAAACTCATTTGGAAACAAAATCTGAAAAAAATTCAACAGAGAAATAATCCTTATCTTGAACCCAACTAAATCCATGCAGGGGTACATAAGAAGCGAAATGAAACTACCGATGGTGAGCAATGCATTTATTACTAACTCAACTGAGACAATTCAACAAGGGTCAAACAGAAGAGATGACAAAAGCACCATGCATTGCTGGTAGAATGCAACGCAAAAAATGGAACATTGGGGGAGTCATGCAGAGGTCGTCGGAGAAACAATTTCATCCGACTCACCCATTCATGTGCATCGGAGAACCCCTGAACTCCTCCCATTTTTGGCAAATCCTAAGAGAGCTGGAATGAAACACTTTGCTGCCTCAAACAACCTTTATTTTATTTCCAACAAGGGAAAAGGAGGGAAGCTCCCTCCTCGACAAGCACACAGGAAGAAAGTGAGAGAAATGCAAAACAAGAGATCAAACTCCTTCGAGGAGCCCAGGGAATGTTGAGCCGGGGTAGGATTTGGCAACCACCGGAAGACAGGAACAGGGACTGGGAACTACAGTAAAGTAAGAGGAGAAAAAGCACCCAGGAATTCTTCTCCTATGCTCTTGCATGCAAAACAAATACAGTATGGTAACTATGAATGTGTTGCGATCATAATCACCAGAATTGGCAATTCTCATGATAATGAATAGTAATAATACTGAGTCTCTTCAGTTTGAGCAGGAAGGAATGGAGCTTCAATCATCTGGATCAACCATTGCATCCAAATCGATTATCTCCATGACCTCAGTCCCAAAGTGAGCAGGAAGGAATCTTCCATCATTGACTTTCAAAGACATCTCCACTTTGTGCCTTGTGTGTACAGGAGAACCAGGTGGTTCAGGTTGGGGTTCTCCTGATGCTTCTGCTCCCATTGTCTTTGGCTCCACATCCTCCCCTCCCTGATCTTTCTTGCGGGTTAGAGAAGATGTGCGCAAGGGTAATGGAGGTGGCTCTAGGTCACCCAACTCCCCAAGCTCTTCCAATGCTTCCATTGGTGATCCCTCTGAGTCATGAACTGTCTCCTCACTGCTGGAACTGCTCAATGAAGGCAGGAAACCACCCACAGCAATGTTGGTCACTTCTGTCAAAGAAGACTCTGGGAAGGCAGAACTGGGAGGTGAAGGGAAGCTTTCACTGGCTTCAATTGATGTTGATGCACTTATATGTGGTGGAAGTGGAGGTGGAGATTCCAATTCTGATGGAGATGAGATTTCCCCAGTTTGTTCTGGTGGAGGTGGGGGAGGAGGGAGGGGGAAAGACAGTTCTCGACGTGCACCACGTCGTCCTTCAACATCAGAATCCTCCTGTTCACTCAGGTGCTCTGAGATACGAGAGAGGGTTCGTAAGGGGAACAGGCTTAGACCATTCAGTTCTTCTTCTGTGGGAGCCTCTGGGAACTCTGGTTCACTTGGATCATCAAGAACTGTATCAATGGGTTCATAGGATGTTGGAGGAACTGGGGTAGATTCCTCTCGGCTGCTGGAATCATCTGCTTCATCATCCTTGTCATCATCCTTATCCATCATAACAATGGTGTCATCACGATATGAAAAAGAATCTGGCCGAGGGAGATCTGTCTTTGAAAGAACCAATGATGTAGTTCTAATTGGAGATGGCTTTTCATCTGGCTCTGACTCCGAACTGGAAATATATCCTCGGTGCATACCTATAACTCCACTCTCATCATAAGGATCTGCAACCAGACTTTTCTGTCGTCTGATTGGAGGCTTCTTGGTTGTTGGGGAGACAGGAACCGTGCACTCAGCACTCTTGCTCAAAACCAATCTCCGGTGCAGGATGTATGGAACAGCCATGTCCTCCAGGACATCCACCTCAGTATGAATGGGTGACTGAATCAGGTGGTGGTGATGGTGATGAATGCGGTAATGTGATGGAAGAGTGGAGGAGTCTGACTTTGTTCCACGTCCTCCATCATCATCGGAGGATGAAGATGACGTCTCAGGCTTCTTTATTTCACCAAAGTCATAATAGATGCTTGGTGCTGAAGCTCTCAACTGCAAGGGGCTGAATAAGTTCTCAAAGTTGCTACTGCGACCTAGAAGTTCATAGGAATCATGACTTAAGTTATCCTCCATATTATGCAGGGTATCTTCAGGTGACATGCAGTCATCTTGGTAAACTGGGAATGGATTTTGCAAATCAGCCTCCTCTGGCTGAGCCTTATAGATTTCTGAATCACTTTGTGATCGTGGGAGAAGATTTATCGGACGCTCAATCACTGTTGGGTTCTCAATTCTGGAGTTCACTGATGTGGGAGATGAAGAAAGTGAAGTTGACGGACTAGGGGTTGAAGTTGATGCCTGGTGAAGGAGAGCCCGAGGTAGAGAGATGGGAGATGGGATAGGGGGTATAGAAGAGGGGATGCCAGTCCTGGGCTTTCGTGTAGGGACACCCGAGAAGAGTGAGTCAGATTCATCACCTGGTGGAACGCTGGAGCCTGGGTGAGAACGTCGGGGCGAGGATGAGCACTCATCATCGGTAATACGGTCAGTCATGCGCTGGGGGCTGCTTGTCACAGAGGTCTGCTGGGACAGCGTCTCAGCTCGTGAAGTTGCCAGGCTTGGAGTCTCCATGTCGTAGTCACCAGCATCTATGTGGTTTTCTCCTCCCACTCCACCAGATAGCCTACCGAGTCCTTTCGGTGTGCTTGTTCCTAGAATTTCCATCATTTCCATTGCTCAACAAAGAATAATGCATGACAGAAACATGCTGAAGTCATGAAAACATACAAACCAAATCAAAGCATCATAAGATACTCAAGCAGTAATGTGGTTCACATTCATTGGGCATGGTACATAAAATGCCAACAGAGCTACTGCATTGCATATTTTAAAATCTGATATCTCATGCCTCCAAGAGCTTCACAATCAATATTTCCATATGCAAAATGAGCAATGCATTAAATATAGCAAGTAATGGAATTCATAGTCCTTAAGGGATGCTTTAAAGACTCTACCCTGACAGGAACCCAATCTCATATTGGGAGATCATCCTTCAAAGTGTATATACACTCATCAAAAAATGTTTTGCACCATCCCCAGATCTCTACAGGTTCTTGCCACGATGTTTTGGGTTAGGGTAACTTGGGGGAATATGGCCATTGTGGTAATATATCCCTTCACAATGAATTTCCTTACAGACTGAATAATTAGTTTGGGCAAATTAAACAAAATAGTTCTATTGAAGAGTACATGCAATTGTTGAAATGTTTAGAACTGTTCATCGATCCAGTTCTTACTGGAATTCGAGATACATCGATGTCTTGAAAGTCGTATGCATGCAATTCTTTGATTCATAACGCTGAAACTAATATGAGCCTAGAGCAATTTAAGCGTATATTTCCTAATAGCAGCATGGATACAGAAACCATTTCTTAAAAGTTCTTCTATGGTCTCTACAGAATGCTTGTGCAAAGTGCTAACCCCTTCACTTGCAGTTTGCAGACAGTGTTGTCAATTTTGTCATGCAAGCCAATATGGGGGAATATGGCCATCTCGAATTGGGGTAATATGGACACATCATTTCATGTTAGCATTGCACTGACCTAATGATAGTGTCAGCTTCCTTTCATATGGGATCTCAGGCTGCAAAAGATCATCCAATGGACTTCCTCCAGATATATGGATAGATGTACTGGACATCTGGACAAAAAATGCAGTACATGAGGAGGCAGTACATGAGGATATACCCATGCACCTCCCTCCTGGACATCTGCATCATTTGACATTCTCCATAAATTTTTGTTGCAAAAAATTTGAATGCAAGTAAATATCCCTTGTACAAAAAGGGCTTTCTCTGATTTTTTGGGCATTATTTATCAATATATGCAAAAACTACCCAACTTTTTCCTGCAATGTAAGACCTCTTTATTTTACACTCATAGCACATGTTCACTTTAATCTATGCTTGATCACTCCTCTTACACACAGTCTCTAGATACAGTCGCCCAATCACATGCAATGTTACTCAAAAGCAAAAGTGTTGCAATTCTGCTTTCCACAAAGGTTCCTTGAGTCATGTAATGATGTCGACTTCATTGTTTTGTCCTCAGTGCAGTTAGTGTTTCATTTTCAACTGCTGAGAGTCCTTTATTATATTTCAAGGTACTCAGTATATTCCAGCACATTTCACATGTGCCTGGAAAACCTGGAGTTGTTTTTTCAGAAGTGGCCATATTCCCCCAACTATAGGGGTAATATGGCTCTTGGGAACAACTTGAAAAAGATCCAAAGGCGCCATATCCATGGGGTTTTTTGCATATGCCTTGCTGGGACTTAGTAAAGGGAGATATCAATCAATATTTTAGAAACATTTTAAAAGTTAAATTTGACCTTGATGGGCCATGATGACCAGGTTTAATTTAGAAGGGCCAAATTCCACAAAATTACCCTATAACTTTGCTGTCATCAGACATCAAACATAACAAACACATATGGCAACAATATACTATAAGGATTTTTCAAAATGTCCACCATCAGCTGAGATACAGGCTTTTAAACACTTTGGAAAGTTGTCTACAATGGCCATCAGCTGTTCAACCTTAATGTCATCCCAAGTCTTAAGAAAACCCTTATTCAGCGAATCCACCCTGCTGAAATGGTCATGTGCCTAGGAGTCCAGAACTGCTCTCAGGAGCTGTAACTGTGAGCAGGTTGCATTTCCCACAGTTGGTGATGGTGTGGGCTGGGATTTGTGCCATGGGCAAGACTCCTCTGGTTTTTTTGGAAAAAGGGGTGAAGATCAATACAGCCATGTATCAAGACTGCATCCTGAGAGCAGTTGTAGACCCCTGGGCACGTGACCATTTCAGCGAAAATGAATGGACACTGCAACAAGACTGGGCACCCATGCATGGAGCAAAGATGATGATGGAACTCTGCAAAAAACTGTTTCTGAATCTGTGGGGGAAGGATGTCTGATGTTCAAACTCACCAGATCTCACACCTAAGGATTACACCATGTGATCCATTTTGGAGAAGGCCTGCTCAACACCGCACAGCAGTGTGGATTTACTGAAGAAGGGTTTTCTTATGACTTGGGATGACATTAAGGTCAAACAGTTGACTGCCATCACTGACAACTTTCCAAAGCATTTAAAAGCCTGTATCTCAGCTGATGGACATTTTGAAAAATCCTTATAGCATATTTTTGCCATGTGTCTGTTATGTTTGATAAAATTTTGATGGAATTTGAATGAAATACAGCAAAGTTATAACCAAAAATATTGCAGCAAGAACCTGCAGAGATCTGGGGATGGTGCAAAAACTTTTTTTGCTGTGTGTATGTAAAAATATGTACAAAATCCATAGATTACCTGCAAAAAAAATTTCTCTCACTAGAAGGGTGGTGTTTATATGCAAATATGGACTGCAAGTATGCCAAGAATGGATATCACACTGATAAATTCAATTGCATTTAGAGCAAGATTTGATGGTCAGAAAGAGTTACTGATTGCAAAAAATAAGCATGAGCTTGAAGCATGCATCCCATATTAAGAATATGGCAGGCAACAAATTGCAAACAAGGAATTAAAAGGACTTCTTGAAAATGAAGCATGGATAATATGTAGATGTTAGCTCCCTGATATTAAGATTTTCATTATATCCATGATACAATTACATACAAATATATTTTACATAAATGACTTTAAATTGGCTGCACTAAAACTTCTGACAGCAGTACTGCCTTGAGAAAAAATGTCAGAACCAGCAAGCATAACATGAACCTAAGCTAGATCAGCACATCTTGCTTTCTACTCCTATTCTACCTTGTACGTTGCCCACCATCAAGACTAAATAAATGACAAACATATTAAACAGATAGGAGTTTTCCAAGGAGTGAAGATCAAAGGATCAGAGAACCAATTTACATGCAGCATCTATGCAAAAGAGATAATGCTTCATTTGGAATATGTTAAGGGTCAATACATCAAGAAGGAAAACTCCTGAAGTGAAAAGAGAAAGAGTCTGACCAAGGAGGGCTTCAGTGGAGATGGGAAGGAGTGGCTGGGCAGAAAGGCTGGTCCCAACACTGCCTGCAGTCATGTGATGGCCATGGCGTGGCCCTGTGGATTGACGAAAGGACTGAGACCTGGAAATGGAAATTATGTCATCTCATCCACTAGCCAAAAAAGAGTCAGCAAAAGGGAGGCTGTACCTCAAAGTCATCTCACCTCTGAAAAGACTGGCGCTTGATGTAATTCTCACGAACAAATTCCATCACTTCTACCTGGGTCCTTCCACTGTACCTATAAACCCAAATGTCATGCAGTCATAAAGGATGTCATTAGGCATTATGGTACTTCAGAAAGGAGTCCTAATATGTGAGCTATGAATAAAATTTGCCAGTTTGAAAATATTCCTGGGTGTATGCATGCCATCAGAGGAATGGAGAAATGGCCTAAATCCAATGGCAAGGTACCTCATCACATTGACAACTGTCACCACCTGATTAGGGACAAGCACAGTGAAGCCTGTGGGGATCACTGGTAGTCTGAATGTAAAAATTATGAGGCCTGAGTACTTTCACCCAACTGTCATAAGTTTGCTCTTGGGCTTTCTTGAAAAAGGAGTGTCAGTTAACTTATTCATATATTCCCATCTAATAAAATTAAACGTTTCACATTTTTACACTTGACATCTTGAATAAACATGGAAGATTTCTGCAAAGTTTCAAAGTACTTAACCCAAGGCTTAAAATGAAATTATTTCCTCAAGTGGAAGATTCGAAAATCATAGCAAAAATGAATATTTGCAATGGCCCGCACCATGTCACTTTAACATAGTTCAACATGATCAAGTGCAGACCATAGGCAGTCTCTGTGAACATTTTTATTCTCGATACATCTCATTTGTTTTATGGTTGCTTTGTGTTATGCCTACATTTTCAATAAAAAATTCTGTACATAGTTTGCTCATAAGTCTGGTCCTGGAACTTTCTGCTAGGCCCATGTGCATAAGCAACAACAAATAAACATACCTTATGTTTATGCATTCTCTTTTCATGTTATGTTCTTTGCACATAAAAGGCCCTAAATGCACTGAAATGTAGAAGAAATATCTATTTTACATTTGTCTATAGACATTTTCATCTTGAATCTATAATTAACCTTTTATTTAATCATAAGAAACACTGCCAATTCTTTAAGCTGACCTCATCAGGATGCTGCAATAAACTTTGTAAGGCAAAAGTAAGAGACCATGAGATTCTAGAATGTATTAAACAAAACTTTGCAAACAACCTGCTGGTGGGTCATAAGGCCCAGTAGAAAAGAGGCCATACAACCTGCTGGCAGGTTGCATGACTATGAAAGTGTTAACCTCATCTGGATGCATGCAGTTAAAATATCAATATAAACCCAATCAAAACATGCTAAGAGGGTAGTTCAATGACAGGGTCTAATCTTCAGACATATAGACTGACCATACATAACATTGCATGATGATTGATTAGGTTTACTGCAATGATACTTGAACGACATATTACTCAAGTTTAAGAAAAGCCAGACAAATTATAAATGAAGAATGTTATGAAAAGTTCTAATGTAAACTTTTCCCTGGGTGAAAATTATTAGGCCAAAATGTTGGAACCTCCTTTCATTAATGGTCCTTTAGGAATAAATAAGGACTCCAATGGGGGGGGGGGGAAGGAGCTCACCTAAATGAGGTTTGTGCATTTGGGCCTAAATTTTTAAACAAACCTCCATAAATGGAGTAAAATGACACTGTACATGACTTCCTGCCTTTTCTAGAACACCATTTTCTGGTCTCATCATATTGATACAACTTTTTACCTAATACTGTCAACCTCATACATAGATTTGGCTAAGATCATGGATGCTTAATCATCTGCTCAAGATTCTCCTGAAGATAACTGTGTGAGCCAATTCACTCCCTTTATCTCCTTTGAAATTCCTTAGCTTGGTGAAAAGTTGGTCAGATTCATTTCAGAATCTCTTCCTTGCTCATCTAGATAAGTGGATGGTGAGGAACTAGAGCACCAGCCCAGGTACAAATCTGCCATTCCACTGGCCACTTGGCACATTCAGCTGTGACCCAGGCTATGACTTGAGCCATGGCACAAAGCCCTGAATTGGGTGATGATGCAGAAACCAATTCCATGTTAGGGGCTGTGGCCCAATCTAGAAGATTGATTCATTCCATTCAAGTCACCTCTGTGAACATGGTGTCTACCATGGAAGGTGTCCAGCCCAAGTGTATGTACCCAGAAGCACAAAGCATGCAAACAAAGTTGTGAATGACAAGAGGATATCACAATGGCTCTTGCTTTCTTTGGCCTAGCATCTATGAATTTCAGTCTTCTGAATTCATCCATTCAATAATGCTTCAAGAAAATGGCAATTTTGTATTTAACAGTTTTTATTGTTGGGTCAGGTGATCATTATCCTTGAGTGGCACCATGACATAGTGAGCAGGTGGGAGTGCTGAATCACCCAAAAGATGATAAAAGGTGGAAGCTTTAGTGCTCCATTTGCAACGGCCTTCTCATTAGGGCTGTGTCTCTCAATTCTTGCACCATGAACATCACAGAGTGGTGTTTGAACAACTTGAAGAGCATTCTGCACCACTTTGTCATTTTCCATTTCAACTGCTTCTGTTAAGCATTTACTCTACACAAAGGAGCATTTAAACTACACTTAAAAACCTGCTCCCTGTCATACCGGAAAAGTGACCCAATGTGTTCAGAAAGTTCTGCTACTTCCACTGCTACTTCATAGCTATCCAATGCCTTTGAAAAATAACAGCTGGCATTCATACATTGTAGGCCTATATAAATAGTCCCAGAAAAGTCAGGAAAATTCTTGATGGTTTACACGTCAGCATCGTGTGGAGATGGGAGGATAGTACAACATGGAGGATGCCAGTTAGTGCTTTTCATGAGTATGCCTAGCAACCATGTCTGCACTACCACAAGCAGCTACTTTCTCCCATTATCAACTATGTATGAGTCAGCCAAGAGGGCAGGAATGGAAGTGACAGTTTTAGTCTGCAACTGGCACCTTGACTCAAGCTGAAGGCTGAACATGTATATTGAGTCAAGTTCCCAGTTGCTATGGCAAATGCAGACAGCCACATGAAAAAGAAAAAAAGCGAAAAACTGATAACAGTATCTGCCATTTTCCCATTGGTCCTGAAGGGAGTGACAGATAAAAAACAAGTATGTCTGGGGGAGCCAGATAAAGAAATGGGGTTTGTTAGATTGAGACAGAAGGCCACACAAAGGATACACAGGGTGTTCCAAAAGAAACTACCCACTGTTTGTCAGTGTATCTCCTGATCAAATTCACATACAATGATGATTTTTTGTTTGTGTATTCTAGGGTACGGGAAAGTGATTTTTTAAAGGATGGATGGAAGATCTCGGCTGAGGATTGAATAATGGGTACAAATAGCGAAATGACTTGCTAAGTAAGAAAATGCAATAGAAGTGCACCTGCAGTTTCAGAAAACATTTAGTGTCAAACCCCAGAATGGAAAGCCATTGCTCTCTTGTTTTAATGTTTGCTACCCTTGGTGAAGTCCTTACTGTTTGAGAAAGTGACAGATCAAGAAGTGCCTGCAGAGAGGAACAAGACAAGGCAATTTTAGAAACACTCAAAAGAAGCCTAAAAACATCAGTTTCTTGCCTGTCACATGTGCTGCATGTGTCTTAATCAAATGTTTTCTGCAGGCATGGGCTAGAGGATCGGGTTTTGCAAAGTGTCATGTTTGCATGGCCTTGAAAATTGCTTAATCAAACTGAATGGCTCATCCAGTGGTTGACATTCACCAGCATTAAGAGCACTTTGCACAAATTGATCCTTTAGCCCATGCCTCCATCTGAGAGGGCATGAAACAGAATTGGCTAAAATGGTTTAAGGATTATGTCACTCAAAATACACAAAACAAAATGCCCATTTGACTGAGACACTACCAGCATCCTGCAGGTGCACTTCTTTTACATTTTTTTACTTAGCATCAGTGTAAGAAAAATATAAGTTTTTTCTTGCGAACCTGAGGTGACAAATCAGAATTTCCTGGGAAGGATATGCAAGCAGATTGGGCTGGCCCCACCTGCCCGCACATCTCCATTCCTGCAAACCTTGTTTGCAGGGGTTTTCCTAACCTGCTTAGCATGTCATTTCACTATTTGTACCCATTCTTCAATGTTCAGCTGAGATCCTCCAATTATTCATTGCAAAATTACTTTCCCATCATTCTAGAATGTGCAAACAAAAAATCATCATAGTATGTGAATTTGATCAGGAGATATACACAGACAACAGTGGGTAGCTTCTTTTGGAACACCCTGTATATGGAGAGAAGGATACAATCTTAAACTGGAGATAATACAGGAAACATTTACTGAACTACCTCTCAATTCAACTAAACTAATTTCATTATAAATGTTCATAGACGCAGTGTAATGAGAAAATTTTGCATGCTTTAAGCAAGAGATACCGGAATGAAGAGCCACGGGAGATGACACGTGGTTTCTGGCGATGGGACTTTTTGGATGCTGTGCACCGAAAGAACCCATGGTGCTCCACACATTTCTTCCAAAAGTTCTTGCTCTCATTCCTCCCATCAAAATGGAATTCCACCATGTTTTTATACAGACCCTATGGGTAGAATCAGATACCATGTGAATGACAGATCTCATACATTACAGTTAATATGATCAAGATGAATAAAGAGAACAATTGAATGAACCAGACAGGGCCAACCTGAGTGTCTGGATGGAGCTTAAGGAGGAAACGCTTGCGCTTGAAGGAGAGCTTCCGGATCTTGCCCCAATTGAACATGTTGATTCGAGTCCAGTTCTGGAAGATGTGCAAACCCGTGTGGGTGATAGCTAAGTTCAGCGGGATCCCCTCTTGGTCCTGTAAACACATTATCTCCAGCATCTAATACCGACAGGATCACTAGAGCATCTTTCAAGCACTCACCCGAGATGGTGTCATTTTGATCCCATAAAATTCACATCGGCGTGCTGTCTCCAGAAGATTGAGATCAGCCTCTGCTGGGCTTTGACCCCTGAAATAAAGTAATTGAATTGCACTTAATGGTTCAACTGCACATGACACTGATATAGACAGCAAGAGAAGTATGTTCTGGAAACAAGAGTTTGTGAGGTACATAAAATCTTTTGTATCCTGTTCAATTCCCACAGCAGTAAAACAGGGATGTGCAACCTGGAGGCCACAGGCAGCATATGGCCCATGTACCTGCTTTCAGTGGTCCAGTAATGCAAAATGGGATAAATAAATAAGTTCCATTGCAGCCCAAGGCCCATCACTACTTTGGTCATCCCTTAGTAACTAGAAATAGACTGAGTCCTTTCACTTCCTTCCCCTAATTATTCCTCACTTGGATGGTGTTGCAAATGTCCCAAAGAAGGTCCTCAATGATGAGACTATTTTTGGACATTGGAATTCCTAGGAGTGGGGAAGATGTGAGGGTCATCAAATAGCATGACCTTATGCCCTCTTATGTCCTCAAGGCATAAGAGGAGAGCCTTTCCTTTTGCAAACTATGGCCCACCAGAAGAGTCAGACAATTTTATGTAGCCCACTGCCAATAAAGGTTGCACATCCCTGCCATAGAAGAATTAGCATCCTAGATATTTTCTGCATTGAAACTACCTACAGTATTCACATATTGAGACTGCAGCAAAGATGGAAAAAATATATACTGAAATATGTCTTATTAACCTTGAATTTGATGGGGTATACATGGAGTATGAAGACTAAGGCCTCACTCTCCTGCTTCTTACTAGCATACAGGATGTCACATAACCTTTTGAAAAAGGCTAACTAATTCATGAGAGGGCACATTAACTGTGAATTATTCATCAAATTCAAGATTATTCAATTCTGCATTTATCTGCTTAGAATAATTGGCTTAAAAAAATTGCAAGGGGTGCAGGAGATCCGTTCACCAACAGATAATGGATCAATCTGCAGCTGAATGAATCAGTTTGTTAGGTAATCTTTGTTATTCAGTATCATTCATCAGACAAGTCATTTTACCTAAAAAGAAAATAGAGTTCAAGAGATCAATCACTTTCACAATCATAGCAATCCACAATAGAATGAGCTTCAATTTGATGCATATTTTGTAGGTACTATGCTATCCCACTTTCCAGGAACTCCCCTGCATTAGGCACTTCAATAAATGGCAATTTTGCTCAATACAAAAATTTCTCAATACAATCAACAGCAATTTTCATACCTATGGAATACTTTATGCCTCCCAACTTTGTGATGCTACTTAGGGCTAGCAGACATGCATAATTCATGAACATTTTTTCTGCTCCAAGAAATTCTAGCACCTAACTGTACATGTCTGCAGAGTCAGTAACAGAAACCCACACAAGCTTCTTGTGATTCTCCATGATCCGTCTCTCCAACTCTGGAGTTTGATCAGGCACAAACTTGTATCCAGACAAGTAGGAATGATCAGGGTAATCCTCTGCCACATAGTCCCCAGATTCAGCTACAGAAAAAAACTCAACATTTCACATAAAATAAGAAATAGAAGACTTACCCTGATAATGCAGCTTACAATGAAAAAAAAGACACTTGCCCTGAACAATGTAAGAGGCCAACACCGCAGCAGTATTGTCATTGACACGAAGGATTCCCTGTGCCAGATCTCTTTTGATCTGAAGACAAAACAAATATCGGGTGAATTCCTCCTCCAATTGTCCAGGATCAGGGGTGTAGAACTTGACTCCAAAGCGAAACACAGGGTCAGTCGGTAACCCCAACTGGCGATTCATGTGCTTCTCCAAGTCCAACCAATACTATAAATAAGATCTTTGCATGCTTTCTCAAATTGTAACTCTGAACAGTGAAATAAATATGTATATTGGGCTAACCCTTGAGCCTCCAGCATCTTGATATTCCAGCCCAAAATAGTCTGCCTCCAATAAATTCAGCTGTCTACAAAGCTGCTCAAATAGAACTCTTCCCAAAGCTTTGGGCTACAAACAGATTTAAAAGCACATTCAATAAAAGCAATGTAGACCCTACATACCAAAGCATTGAGGAAACCCAACCTACCTGGACTTGAAAGATGGTGAGGGTATCATCCAGCATCTGAACCTTGGCAGCAATCATCTTGCCAGAAGTGTATCCTCGCTTTGGAGTTGCCGGAGGAGTTGGCCTGATAACAGTTGTTCCTTCTCCAGCCATCACAATATTAGCTTGAGTCCTTCAGGCTAGGCTATGACCCATCAGTCTAAACAGGGCCCAATTTCTTCATGGTGCCTTTCAAGCATACCCGTACTCAATATCACGGCCATTCCCCTCCTCCACCCAATATTTGAAGCACTGGCTCAAAATCTCAATTCCATATCACCTTTGTGTAACATTTGCTACTGATAGCAAAAATGCTCAAGAAATAAAGGTGACAGAGAGAATGCTCATCTATTGATTGGTGAATCCCAGGGAGGAAACAAGTCAATTTAATGCCAAAATTGATGACTAAATACAATCAGATCCTATTCAATGCTGTACAGCCTGTGATGGGATGGGCCAATATGCCTACACCTAATTCTAGTCACACAAGGTCTGATCCCTCAGCCCAATCCCACTGGACAATACATACTGTTTCTGCTGATCCACATTGCAATGTTTTGACTTAGCTATGATGTGCAAGAACACCTCGATCAAACAACTGCTACTGATTAGGATCCAGACATCCTAAAGAAGTCACGGAATGTGTCAATGGTCCCTTTCCCCAATTGATTCTCAGCCAAAATCTACATCAACACAATCTGGTCATTAGGAGCTTGCAATAGTACCATTCTGCTGGTGGTTCACTAAGGAAATCTTTCCATTATTACCATGGATTGTGGTTTGTTTACAGATATCCTGTTTATTTAGGCACTGAGTCTGTCTTTCTGTCTTACTTACATCACTCTTTCCAAGTCTGAAGAAAGCACAAAGATACCAAATGACCATTTGAATTCCAGACCAAAAAAACAATAGTTTATAGCACCACCTTCATTATTGGTAGGTCAATTTCTTGGTTCACCAATAAGGTATTTTTATACAACCAATAATAACCTGTACTATTGTTAATCCTAACAGTCCTGTTCTGCTTACAGTTAACCAAATGCAAGTAGTCACCTGGAATCTCAATTGATTAGGATTCCTATTATATATGATATGCACCACACCCACCCCCCTAACCTAACCT
Source organism: Darwinula stevensoni (assembly GCA_905338385.1). Lineage (NCBI taxonomy): Eukaryota > Metazoa > Arthropoda > Ostracoda > Podocopida > Darwinulidae > Darwinula > Darwinula stevensoni. The sequence continues at coordinate 47,508 of CAJPEV010000193.1, read as the reverse complement.
GGCCTAACTTAAGGAGAAACACAATATCCCTAGGGGGTACAGTCACCTGGGCAACCCTACACACTGCATAAACTGTGTCCAATGGGCAACTGTAAGCGGAATAGTCCTATGAGTACTATTCTTCTCAGGCCTCAGTGTCTCCAGGATGAACAGGTGAGTTGAAATAGATGAGCACAGCCTCCCATGAGTGCTTTCATTTCTCTAGTTGGTTATTCATCATTTGGAGTGACAAAATTGTGGAGGAATACTCACTCACAAAGACCAACGTCCACCCTTTTAATGCCGTATGAATCAATGACGTCGACTGCGCACAAGTGGCTAACATGCGACGAACCAGGGAGGATTCTAAATAACGTCATACAAAAGTAATACAAGACTTAGATTGTGCATTAGAAATAAGCAATCCGACTTTATAGCGTTTCTCACTTGACTTGGACAAGCATGCATGGGGAACATCCCATGCATGAGTGTCTCGGTCAAGTGAAATATTATCTGACTCAAATGAAAATAAAAAATGCTAGTAAACTCCAGATTTGTACAAAAAAAATAAGAGCTCCAAATGACGCAAAAGAGTCTTTCGATAGACGGAGACACATACCATGTCCTAACCCAAAAGGCCGACAACACCGCAAGAGGGATGTCCTATCTTCCCTGGTGCACATGAGAAACTCGACATATCAGAAGAATAACCTTGCACCGCACTGTGGGTTTGGCTGTTTTTGAACATGGATCTCGGCCTCGAAATTCCACGACGTAACACCCCTGACCCTCCGGTCAACATAGCACTCATAAGTTTGCACCTGCAATGGCCCCCTACATGTCGGTCCTTGGGCATCTTCGATGTCCCCTAGGAAAAATTGGCGCATGCCATTTTTTTTTAATCTATTTTTTCTGCTTTCCGGTGGTCATTTTCAATTAGATTGCAGTTTTCAAATGGATTTGACCATTTTCACTCGATTCCGATATGCACGCGACAGGCTGGGCTGGTCCTAACCTCTTTTAAGTAGGCCTAGGTTTATCTTTAGTTACGTTGGAGGCTTCTCTTCGCAAGCAACAAGGCCTATTCAGGAAGCCTTTAGTGCACCTGTTAAATAAATGTCGGTCAAGTTGCTTGACTTGACCGACATCTGTCTTCCAAAAATTGCCATTTTAGGGCGAGGGAAGACGTTGGTAATGGTAAAGACACGGTCGTGATCGCAGCGAAATCTGTCGTGGAGCCATAATGAAGTATTGGGTGTTAACATAAGTAGTGTCCGTTTTTTTCAAATTTAAAAATGTGTGCCAAAAGTAAAACACATTGGCAAAGGTTATACGTCATTTGAAATAAAATTTTCTGCTCCACAAGATATTGTGTTTGCCTTTAGTTACATTTATTATTTAATTTAATTACAGGTCTTNATCTTCATGAATAAGCTGGTTTAAACGGTCCTCATCGAATTCCACTGGTCGTCCGGAACGCTCCATGTCCTTCAGGTTGAAATTACCGTCTTTGAAACGCGAAAACCATCGACGAGCTGTCCTTTCATTCATAGCATCTTCACCGTACACTGCGCAAATATCGCGAGCAGCTTGAGCAGCTTTATTCCCTTGATTGAACGCGAACAGAAGGAGGTGTCGAAAGTGCTCACTTTTGTCTACTTGACATTCCATTTCGAAGACCTGTAATTAAATTAAATAATAAATGTAACTAAAGGCAAACACAATATCTTGTGGAGCAGAAAATTTTATTTCAAATGACGTATAACCTTTGCCAATGTGTTTTACTTTTGGCACACATTTTTAAATTTGAAAAAAAACGGACACTACTTATGTTAACACCCAATACTTTCCGCTTCCACCATAGAAGCAAACCTCCCTTTCATATCTTGCATGCGTAACGTCAAAAGATGGAGACAGGTGAGATCCAAGCACAGAGTGCTTACGAACGGCTCTGCAGTGAAGTTTCTGGTAAGATGTGTATGACTTCTTGAAGTCGCCTACATCCCAAGTAGCAGTTTTGATCCAAAATAAATCCATTGGACATACCCACTTGGACATCCAATGTATATCCTCTTCGGACATCCACTGGATGACTGTCTCGTCCAAGGATAATCCTTGGACATGTCCATTGAATGGCCTATTGCAGCAGTTCCTAAACTGTGGGTCGCGTACATTTTTCCAGTATAAAAAATCACAACATCCGCATCCGCTCGGGATAAAACATGCCGTGGGGAAAAGGTCGATCAGTTTTCTCACGTCATAATCACATTGAAAAAAACCTCGTTCTGGACTCCGGTGGGTCGCGAAATTTTTGCATGTAAGTGGGTCGCGATTCAAAGAAGTCTGGGAACCGCTGGCCTATTGGATGTCCGTTTTTTTTTTTTATTCATTGGAGATTCCCTATGGGAAAGCAATCGGATGAACATTGAGGCAGGGGCGCAACCAAGGGGGGAGATCAGGAGGTCTGAACTCTCCAACCCCTCCAACCCCTGCTCATAATGATATCCCTCTACTTCTCCATCCCCCGGGGGTGGGGGACGCAGAAAGATATGAGCAAACGACCCGAGAGCGAGGCTGGAAAGGCACAAAGATAGGTGAAAGGTGAAGGTCACGCCAGTTACATGTAGCAACTCACTTTAATAAAGTGAAACTGTCAAGGAAACGTCCGTCACATCCCAAGTAGCAATTTTGTTCCAAAATAAATCCATTGGACATACCCTCATGAACACTTGGACATCTAATGTATATCCTCCTCGGACATCCACTGGATGACTAAATGTCTCGTCCAAGGATAATCTTTGGACATGTCCATTGGATGGCCTATTGGATGTCCATTTTTTTGGATCCATTGGAGATTCCCTATGGGAAAGCTATCGGATTACCGTTGAGGGATGCAGCAATAGCCATCTCCAGGTAATGGAGCAAAATTTGCATGCTAGTTAATATTCGTTGCACGGGAAAGGAGTACTTTTTGAGATTACTAAGTTTCCGACCACACGTTCCTGTGAAGAAACAGAATAAAAGCGGTTAGATTGAAAGTCAGTATTACTGAGAAGTTACTCCCCAAGTAGCCATGGGTGATCCAAAAGTTATCCATGGACAGTCCAGTTGTCCAGGGATGGTCCAGAGTCCAGAGGTGGTCTTCCTTTGGATGTACAAAGGATGCCATCGCCATGGATCGATATCTTCTCGTGCATTCTCAGCTTTATTCGAACAGAATTTCCCAACATCAAAATCTCAATTATTTCAATTTTATCAAATGAAGGTTTTATGGAATGGCGGTATGAGGATCCGACCGTGGGATTTATTTTGTTCTTTTTTTTCCCTTCTAATCTCCCATCTTAGGTCGCAACCCAATAACTTCAATCAATATATAGATAGTGTGACATTATAATTGGACAAGTGTATGATTTCATTTAGATTTCGACAATACGAACGAAACAATGCGTCAGTCCTTCTTTGGGCATCCATTGGACGGCCGGCAATGGAACCTCCAAGTACAACTTCTCATGGTCTTCCATTGGATGTTCTTGGATGGAATCCCCGCCCCGTTGAGGCCTTCCATCTGACCTGACATCTAGCAGTTTATTGAAAGAATATAAAGTTCCCATAATATAAGCGAGGTCGCGCTCATCCCGCCGCTTCATGTCTCCCGATTCCCAAAATGCAAACGAATTGTTCTGCGTAAGCTTTCATCCTCTATTCGATCATTTCCCACGTACAAGCCTAAGTAAGGAAGCCATTCTAATTAATTCATTTGTTGAGAGACATAAGATAGCTCAAGGAGACTCCCGGCAATTCTTGCACATTGCTTGGTGAGTGTGGTTCCCCTTGCCAAGTAGGTCTATTCCTTCCTCATATGAACTATGCCATCTATGGCGATGGAGGAAACAATCTTCTGATTGAGAGATAAGGACTGGAAAGTTTCAGCTCAATAATATTTCACTTTCCATCCAAAGACATCCCCTAGTTCCTCTAAGGAACAAGAGAGGGCGAGATCGTCAATGGGCAGATAATGGTCCTTTCCCACACCATGAATATTCATGAGCATGCATATTATGTTCCATAGCTACCTGGGGATTACTATCGCTGCACCCTTCAATGGTGATCCAAAAGCTTTCCCAAAGGGAATCTCCAATGAAATGGACATCCAATAGGCCATCCAATGGACATGTCCAAGGATTATCCTTGGACGAGACATTTAGTCATCCAGTGGATGTCCGAGAAGGATATACATTGGATGTCCAAGTGTCCAGGTATGTCCAATGGATTTATTTTGGATCAAAATGGTTACTTGGGTCTCATCTTCCTATCCTTATCTCTCAAACAAGACACTGTTTCCCGTAGTCAAGGTCGTTGGACTAGACTTCCTTGACAAGGGGAACCACTCTCCATACAATATGCAAGGATTGCCGCCCTATTGAAAGCCAAGAAAATTTAGAATTGGGTTACTGTGAAGGGCTCCATAGGTATGAAATGAAGCGAATCACAAAGGATTCAATGAATTGCCAGTGGCGTAGCTATCGAGTGTGCAGGCGGTGCGGCAGCACCGGGGCTCACGGCCGGAGGGGCCCAGGCTCCGAGCTACGAAGAGGGGGAAGGGGGGAGGGCGTTGTTGGTTGGCTGGAAGCCCCTTAGCATGGAAACGAGGTGAGTGCCGGAAACCGAATAGAAGGTCAAATGGAATCAAAGGAATTCTACGCGACACTGCACAGGGACATCTTGCAAGTGGAATGCCGCTTACTAGGATCAAATGAAGTGATGGCCACTTTCAATGCTACTCACCCTTTTACACTGACTTCAGCTAGTAGACAGTGGCAACCGCGGAGTTTTTCAAAACTCAAACTTATCAAGAATTGTTTAAGAAGTACAACGTAGCAAGAACGACTCGGTCCCGCTCTTTTATCCATAGAAAATGAACGTGCGAAGAAATTAAATGACTCTAAAATCGTCGATGTCTTTGCTTGGGAAAAAGAGGGGAAGAGGCCACTTCACTTGGTGAGTGCACATTTTTTTAACCTTGCCAGTAATTACATAACTCAGTGATAAGAAATTGTACAGGGGGCCCAATTTCATTCCTTGCTCCAGGGCCCATGCCAACCACGCTACGCCACTGGTACTTACATTTTCGTAACCGCTTATCCCACCTAATGGGGCCGCGGTTCGAGCAGGTTCGGAAGCATCTTCTGTGTTCGTGATCCTTGGCAACGGACTCGAGCTTGACCGGGTGGTTGTATGCCAAGCCTCTCGTGGCAAAGGTTCGCAGTGTAGTCCGACCACCTTGCACGAGACCTACCGATTGGTCTTTGCCGGTCAATTTAGATTGGGAGACTCTCTTAGGTAGTCTCTCAGGAGGCATGCGGGAGACATGTCCAAACCAACAGGCTTGGGATCTCTCGATCAGAAGAAGTAGTTACTCGATCTGGAGGTCTTCACGGATGGCGGCGCTCCGGTTCCATGTACCGCAAATTTAATAGTTCATCTGAAAGATGTAAATGTTAGCAAGTATTGGAGGCACTTCTAGAGGGTAGGGTACGAATTCTATCTGAAAGCAGTGTGCCGAATGCCTGTCAACAACAATCATACGATGTCTCATACGATGCACTTTTGTGGTGAGGCTGAAATAAAAATCATACTAGCATACAGAACGACTTTGAGTATGTAGTACACATACATCTCTGCATTGTGACATGTTGGGAACTAAAGGGTGGGGCATAATTTACTTGCCCCGTTCGTTCCCCCTATGTCCCGATCTGTCCCAAATAGGCTGCAACATTGTAATTTATAAACCAAGATGGACACCAGTTTGAGCATCTCCTGTGAACACTTTCCTATTAAATGTGTGCTTCATCATTTCTATGTCTATATCATTTAAGTGTGTCTATATCATTTAAGAAATATTTCAGCGATGAACATTTTAATAACGTCCCAATCTGCATAACAATATTGCCTCAACATTGTAAAAGTATTGAAATTTCAATATCAGTCATGTTGCAGCAAAGTTGAAGAAATCGATTTAATCGATTCAATGCTAAATTTTCTCAACATCAATGACTCAATGTCCCGTGCGACAGGACTTCTGTTTCCGCTGTGCGAAACCTAATACGCATTAGGTTGCAATTGTTCCCATATAGAATCCAGCAGGTGCACGAACTGCTGCCTGTGGACAACAAACTCGTCAGATATTTGCCCTTCAATGTGCTGCACAAATGGATGAGGACACAAAAACTTGATAAGAGTGTTCAGAGTCAAACACCCAACAACTACACTAATTGTAACTGGGATCCGCATGGATGCAGAGGACCAGAGGATTATAGAGGGATTAAAAATACGTCACACAAAGACACCTTGACCCGGTAAGTTTATAAATGAAAGGAAGTGACCAACGTTTCGAGGACGCAAGGTTCCTTTCTTCAGGGTATCTAAAGGAGAATGAAAAGAAAATTGTGTCAAGTAAAATTGAACGTAGTACAATAAAATAGGATACAACAGAGTAAAAAGAGAGATAGGAGATAAAAAGAGGAGTCACAAAAAGAGTGCTTAAAATAAAATAAAAAGGAACTGAGGATACACAGTCACAAGGCAAGAGTACGGTGCAATGGAGAAGAAATGAATGGAGAGAAGGGAGACAGGTCACTGATTTTTTTTTTTACAAGTAATTAAATAATGACAAAGTTGGAGCAGGTCAACGCGGAGAAAAAAAGAAGCGATGATCAGTATGTCGGTTAAACAGGCAGACCTTTCAGGGATCATGCCGAGGAACACATTCGTTTTACCAAACTCAAGTATAATAAACGTTTTAATACCAAAAAATCATGAACTCACCATCTCGCCTACAGTGTGCAAAATTCGTCGACCCACTCTACCACAAGTGACGTGATAAATTCTGGACCGAAAAATCGAATTCCACAAGCAACTCAAAAATATAGTCAGACGACCTTACATTCCCTCCCACCCCCCCTGCCCAGCGTCTCTCCCTTCATTTTTTCTCCATTGCACTGCACTGTATTCTTGCCTTGTGACTGTCTCTTCAGTGCCTTTTTTTTTAAATCTCATTTTCTCCCTTGGTGATTTCCCTTTCATCTCTTATCTCTCTTTTGACTCAATCATATCCTATTTTATTGTATTTCGGTCTATTTTACTTGACTTCAATGGTTTCTTTTCATTCTCCTTAAATTTTTTTCATTGCTGGACCTTGCGTATCCGAAACGTTGGTCACTTCCTTTCTTTTATAAACTTAACGGTTCGAGGTGTCCTTGTGTGATATATTTTATCCGACACAACTTGGCCTCATCGGATCCGGTGGACCGACGAGGAGCGCATTTTTATTTGCATGGCTTCGTTCAGGACCGGCAAGGTAAAATGTCGGACCCTTTGCGATAAATGGGGGCGCTAGGTTTGGGAGGTTTCCCTGCCACTATATTTTCGATTATCAAGGATACGCAACAATAATTTTTTTAATTTATTTTTTATTTACCGAGGATATAAAAGGAATCTGTTCAAGTTGTTCAAAGGTTCCCTGCTTGCTTTCTCAAAACCCTTCCTACCAACTCATCTATGACCTTGAAACTCAATGACCTGCCAACATCTCTTTCCATAGACAGCACAACTAGTCCTGTCAGGCATCCTTGTGACATGATCGATCTGAGATACGTTTCTTTTAAATTCAGTTTGGAGAAGTTCCTCTCAGCAGATAGTACTGTCTCTAGAACTATGAGTCCTAAGAGCAGAGGATTAGGATACACTGTAGCGAGACCTCTCGTAAAGGAATTGCAGAGGTTCAATAGCATCAGGACGCTCTGTGGAAGTGAAGCGGAATTGCTGTCCTCACCGATGAGGTTCACCCCAGTGGTACCACTCCGTACACATTTGAACTCGTCCCATGGCACTGCCTTCTCACACGATAAGTCTTAAACGAGGGCCTTACGCTTTGTGTCCAATTATAGTGTGGGCTCAGGTCTCCAACCAAGATAGTTGTATCCAGACATGCCGATCAGACATCAATAATGAGAATATAGCGGAATAAATTGAAATTCGAACCGCAATTTTTATCACTTCCCCTTGTGGCAGTTTCCCTGATGTACAGTACGAAAATCCTCACTTATCCTCAGGACAAATCAAGTAGATAAATTTGATAGAAATGATCTGAGGTTGGAGATCAGAGCCCACGGGAGACATTTACCGTCGAAGGTATGCACTGACTGAAGTCGACAAAGAGCACTGAAGATGCCTAAAGACATCCCTAAGATGCCCCAAAGACATTCTCCTTAAAAAAGCTTAACTACCTGGAGATAAGTTTCCTATCTTGCAGTTTTTCAAGAAAAGGAATTCTTGGGTATTCACATCTGATGGATCAGCAACTTAGCCCTGGGAAGCCTTGGAAGGTCAAGTAGAGAAACCTCAGAAAAAAAGGGTTGCCTTGCATGGTAAGAAATGAATTCATTTCGGAAAGAAAGGGGCATCCATGGGATGTCTTTGCATCTAGATATTTTATGTCCCTAGTAATTAACTCTGGGACTTCTCTCTTGTCCCAAACAAGGCCGGATTAAGTGGGGAGGGGGGGCAAAGGGGCCTGTTGCCCCGGGCCCCACTCTTCCAGGGGGGCCCCCGAAGGAACTTAAAAGCGTTAATTATTTGCGTGAAGTGCGGGGGGTAGCTCCAAGAACTCACTTGCCCCGGACCTCGCAACTTCTTAATCCGGCCCTGGTCCTAAGGGGATATCTCTGGGACACCTTTGGGATGTACTTTAGCTGTGTAGATTCCGAGACGAAAGAGACATTACCTCTAGATCTTCCGATCCACTTTCACGCGAGTCATTAGATAAGCCAATATATCACACGGAATGCAAAGTCAAAGGATGATTAACACCCAGGAGTCCAAAGGTGGTTGCAAACTCCCTTAGGACTTCCCAAAGGGACAGTGGGTTGAGGCAACCCACTGCCCTTCACTTCACCCATTTCAACCCCTTGGACTTCCGAGCGCTTCCGAGGGTTAAGCGTAGGAAAGCGGGAGACAAACATTTTCGTGGGCGCCTGTCTCAAGGCAAGAAATGCAGCTTGGGGGCTATTAGAAGTGAGAAGTAGGGGTTTATAAAATCCCCTAAGCGGGAAAGCGCCGTCGATGTTGCTTGGCTTACCTCTTGCTCACGGTAGAGATCGGACTTGCATTCGTGAGCAAATAGACTGCAGCTGGACAGTGGCTCAGTTGCTTCACGAATGTCATTCTCAATTTATTTAGATTTAACGTTTGTTAATATTCGTCAAAGGCACACTACGAAGCAGCTTCTGCCTGTGTGAGGATGCATTTTATGTTACTTGAGGACACCGTGTGTAGTACATCACAGGTATGTTATTTACTCAGTTGGGAATGCATCGGACGTTCGGACGTGAAATACCCATGAATCTAGCCGGATCGCTTCTCTACCACAGGCTGTCGCTCGGCATAGCTAGGCCAGCAGGGGCACGCACAAGTCGGCGGACATCTCTCAGCAGAAGCACACGAGTTGGCCGAACAGGCCTAGCGTTAGTTCATTTAGGCATACAACTTCCGCTAGCGGAATATAAATTTTGGAACTGTATTGCTCATCAGCAGGCGCAGCCTTCTGGTATTGCTTGGGAATTCCACTGAAGTCCTCTGTATTATTTTTCAACATCTCACATGTCTATAAAGACTACTAACAGCCTAACTACTGCCTCAACTTGGATGTTGATATGGAAAAGCCAGTACTTTCCTTAAGTTCTTACATCTTGGTGTGTTTGTAGAAGACACAAGCCCTCCTTGGGGTGGTATAGATAGAGAGAGAGAAAAGGAGGAGAGGTAGGTGGATATTATAGATGACTGAGTTTTCCTGCCATTCTTGGAAATGCATGGGCACAAGAGATTGAAGGAGGACTTGGAGTCTGTTGTGGGAAAGGAGGAGTTGAATGAATCCTCAGAAGGAAAAGAGGATGCTATTGCTACAACTTTTCAACCGGCCACCAGGCGTGAAATCTTGCAATGCATCATGGAAAGTTACAAATTCCAGGTGAGGAAATGGCTGCCTTTTGACATGATCTGGTCAACTTTCTCCTATGTCTGTGATCAAATTATTTCTTTTTGGTTCTAGGTTGCTGTGATAACTCTTGTCATTTTTGACTCCCTCTTGGTGATATCAGAGCTCCTAATTGACCTAGAGATCATAGTGATCCTCAAGTCTGACTCTTTTCTTGTGCCTGACATCATCCACTACACCAGTCTCACCATCCTCTCTCTCTTCCTTGTGGAGATTGCACTAAAGATGTATGTCTATCAACTGGCATTTTTCACCCTCAAGTTGGAGGTTTTTGATGCTATAGTGGTGATAGTGTCATACATCCTTGACATCATCTTTCGTCATCAACATGATTCCACTGATGGCATTGGTCTTCTAATCATGCTAAGGCTCTGGCGTGTTGCTAGAGTGCTCAATGGTAGGTCTCAAGTCATTTTTATGCATGAAAGGAGAAAATTGATAGCATGTAGGTACAATAGTGACCTAGGTCAAACATAGGTACAGTGTTGGTTTTCACAGCTAGCTATACATGCATGCACATGTGCAGAGTTAATGTAGCAAAAATTTTCTTGCATGAAAGATTTTCTTCTGAAGATATACTAGCTTGGATGTAGTTTCTGATGCAGTGAGAAACTTAGGCCTATGCATCCTTCCCCCCATAGAAGAGCTTCTAAAAATAGACAGGTCCAGCTGCAAAGATATTATACTTCTGTCTTTGTTCTTAATGCTTTCAAAATTCTGGTTGAGATCTAGCTCAGATTACTGAGTAAAATGTGTCATTTTTTAACCTCCCATATCCATGTGTATATTCCTTAGCCAGCTTACTTATGTAATCTTTCCCATTCACATTTCTGGCTGTTTTTGATGCCTTCAGGAGTATGTTTTCTTTGAGAAGCTTGTTTTTTGGGGGAACTGAAGAGAAGGATTAAAGATTGAAGAACTTGAATATATGCACAGCCCCAGATACAGGGAGGTTCAGTTGGAGTGCAGTCTAACATGATTCAGGCTTTATTTGTTGTTGGAAACTAATACATCTTGCTCTAGGACTATCTATACACTGTAATTTAAAAAAATGCACTCCTGATAAAATATGTTATGCATTCAGTACAACACTCCTAGTAGAAATTGTTGAACCCTAATTAAAAGAAGCCAAAATTTGCTACTCACATCTGGATTTTATGCAATGTTGAACAATCATAACCCCTGAAACAGCAATTTCAAAACTTATGTTCAAAATTGTTTCCACCAATACCTTGCTAATGAAGTTCATTCGATCCATTAGTCACTGAGACTGCATCTACCTTAACCCTCAAGTCAGTATTCCAAGTACTTGTTCAGTAAAATAACAAGCTTGAGGGATTAATGGCTTGGGCTATAAAAATGCCTTTTGAATCATTTATTCATAATTTTGTTTCAATTACTGTGGAATTATTGATAACATGTGCTGTTTGTTTACCTGCTAAGTATTTTTTTTTTTTAAGGTTGCCTCCTTTTTCCAAATCTCATTAAAAAAAACTCATCATTTCTCCCAACTTTAGGAATGGACATCGCAAACCTTTCATTCATTGCTGAAATTCCACAAGACAGTCATGGCAAAGCCATCCTTCTTTGTCTCCTTTGCTTTAGTAAACATTAAATGAGGACTTGCAGGAGTGTCAACTGGGTACAAGGGAATATGTAGGATTTTTCTTGCCTGCTGTTTATCCACCACTCATTTTTTTTCTTGGAATGGTGTTTAAAATTGTCAAGTATCTGCATTCCTAAAAAAAAAAGTAAAATCAGGACACTTTAGGTGATGGCTACTTAGCCCAGACTATTATTATTTACCCTTCTAGTAGGTTCAACATGACTGTTATGTCTGCTTTGGTATATCTACAGTACAAATTAAACATTACAGTGATGCCCAGTATCCTAGTGCACTTTTATGGAAACTCACAGGTAGGAATTAAACTCTACCCTTTATACAAACTTGTTTTCTACTTGATTCTCATGCTGTTGCACAGAACTGCTAACATATTACCACTGCAGGGGATGATTGGCAATTTAAAATTACTGGCTTGAAAGGTTAAAATCCTTCCTGAAGATTTCTTCGATGATCCTAGCTGTCAAGTAATTGTACATTTCTCAGAGTTTTCGTCTGTGCTGGCAATAGTATATGATATGGCATGTAAATTACAAAACTGTAGAGTGCTCACAGGTGGTCCAATAGGACTACTCATGGAATCATTTTTTTTTGGAGTTTCATGGAAAGGGCTTGTTGCATGACTATGCTGCTTGAAAATGCTGTTGTACATTCTCATCTCATCAGGTACAGGAAACAATGAAACCCTTCTCTGCATGAAGCTCCAGTGCCATGTATCCTGAATTGGAACCTAATAGCCACCAGTATTCTAATTATTTCTGATATGGAGATCAGCATCAAAAACACCAGCCATCAAATACAATTCCCAGATTTTCATTCATACGATCTTAATGAAAACTGCCAGTGTCCTTTTGCATTGACAATGCTACCTATGGTCCTGAATATCAGCACAAACTGCAGCATCACATCTTCTCTCCAGGAGGATTTTTATTGAACCTTTTGCAAAACACTGATAGCCCAGTCATTATGATCAATCCTCTGTTTCTGCCTTCACCATTACTCCTAAAATGATGTTCAACTAGTCAATATTTTTCTTTCAGTGTTAACTGAAATATATCTCTTCCACAATTCCTATAACAGTGTTCCCCAAGCCAAGCTTTCTATTCTTTTTATTCCCAACAAGATTGAGAACGATTTTTATGTTTTCGCATAATTCCCATCATTCATGACTAAGAATCTTATGATGACAATGTCTTTTATAAGTTTTACTCACATTTTTATTTTTATGGGCTGTGATAGATCTCAATAGTACCCACTGAAAGTTGAGAGCTTCATTCTTTTTGTAAACACTGATTCATGTTTCCTCTAGGTATTGTATTATCTGTGAAGAAAGAATCAGAGCACCGGTTTGTCAAGGAGCGAGAGCATCGTCGGGCTATTGAGGAGGAGCTAAGAAAGTACCGGGAAGTGTGTGCAGCCCAGGAAGGGGAGATAGAGGCATTAAGGCAATGTTTGGAGAAGCACAACATCCCAGGAATAGAAGTCCCTTGCTCAAGGAAGAAGAATGGCATGATGTAAGGAATGGGTTAGATGCTATAGAACATTATTTAACATATTGAGATGAGGAAGTCTAAACCTACTGCAGTTGACTTTGTTTATTGGGATACTCATAGGACCAGCAAGCTTTATTCTATAATCCAGAGTATTCTAATAATCAAAACTATCTGCTGTATCATACTGTAAATTGGAACTGTGCAATAGTATTCCATTATGCAGAATTGATTGTATCTCAATATTCAATAATTGTGGCCACAAAACTAAAATTAACTTCCTGTCAGTGAATGAAGTACATGACTGGTGTAAGACAATCTGTTAGACAAAGACTGCAGATTTTGTTCTAAATAAAACAAACAAAATTTTTTTTTGAAGCAATACAGCAAGTGAGGTGAAAAAATATACCACACTCTGAAATTCTTTTGGATTCATGAGGCAGCAGTTATTTCAACAAATATTTATTTAGTTAATGATTTCTATGCATTCTCTTAACATCTTAAAATTCTTGCCCATTTTTCTCCTGCTGTTTATCACTTGAATGACTTTACAGAGCAACTTTAATATAATTTTCATGCGAGGAAAGTACTAGCAGGACTGTGGTTATTACATACAATATAGACCAGTTTTGGGCTGGAGCTCCTTTATCTGTTGATGAGAATGTTTCTCCTCATAAAGAAATCGGGACGAGCCATGGGAGGAATCCTGGTCGGGGTGAGGAAAGGTTTGGCAAACTATATTAAGATATTGGAGTCACCTGGTTTAGATACTGTGGTACGGATTCTTTTGCAAGGCAGGAAAGATTCTATGATAATAGCCATCTGCTATCGCCTCCCCCGGGGATCCCCCATGGAAGACCGCAGTTTCTTTGGAAAACTGGGAGAGGATCTACTCACTCTTCTAGGGGAGCACAGAAACACAAAATGGATGTTAATGGGAGATTATAACGTTCGTGTGGGAACTCTAACAGAGGAATGGTGGTTGCATGAAAAGGATGCCACAGAATATGGTTGCAGGGAATCAGCTGATGAAGTAATATCTTCAGAAGTGAGGGAACTACAAGCTTTCTTGAGAATATCAAGAGGTCTATTAGTTAATGGCAGGTTTGGCTGCGATTCTTTCCATTTCCCATATGTGGGTAGCAATGGAGCTAGTGTGATAGATCTCGCCATGATAGATGTTGACTTGTGGTATAGGATAGTGCACTTTCAGGTGGTAGATTTCGAGGTCTCTGATCACTTCCCAATTATCTTAGAGATGAGACTCCTGGAGGATAAGGAAGAACAGCCTAAGAATAGTGAAAATAAATTACAGAGCTGCTACTGGAATAGGTTTACAATAGAAAGAGTAGAAAGAGAAAGGAAGACCCCCTGGGTACAAAACCTATGGTCATATTGCGCAAGGGCAACAGAAACCTCAACCTTGGCAGTTGAGAAAATAATACAGTTGCTAAATTTTAGCCTGGCACATATGACTGGCGAATTGGGGCTGAGAGACAGCAGAAGTGTGATGAAAAAGGAATCTTGCACCTGGTTTAATGATAGATGTAGGAAAGCAAGGAAAGATACCAGATCATGCCTACGACAGTTTAAAAGAGATCCTTCTGTACATAATAGGCAGACACTAATGAAGGCAAGGTCTACATACAAACAAGTAATAAGGGAAGAAAAGGAAAATGGAAACATCACATTTGTAAGCAAGCTATATGAAATGATGGCCAAAAACAAAACAAAGGATTTCTGGGGCGCACTCCGTAGACTTAACAAACCACATGCAGAAAATGAATTAGAACAAATTAGTGCCAACAGGTGGGTAAACCACTTTAAATCCCTTTTATTCCAAAGGGAGACCAATAACCCAGGTATGGCATTCATTTATCGTGTAGACGAATTCTTGGATGGCCCCTTTACTAAGAAAGAAGTGGCGGAAGCCATCCAAGCACTCAAACTAGGGAAAGCAGCTGGTCCTGACGCCTGACCCAATGAGCTCTTGAAATATATAGCACTGGATTTGCTAGATCTGCTGACAGCAATAGCAAATCATTGTCTGGAAGAGGGGCATTATCTAGATGAATGGAAAAGAGGGATGCTTGTACCCCTATTCAAGGGTAAGGGAAATCCCTAGATACAAATAGCTATAGGGGCATTTCTTTGTTGTCCAGCTTCCATAAAATCCTTAGCAACATGACAGAGAAATGACTCAGGGAGTGGTTTGAAGGGCATGAGTTCCTATCCCCCCTTCAAGGGGGTTTTAGATCAGGGGGAAGCACAATGAAGCAATCCTTACTGCTGGAAACTCTTATAGCTAAATATGTAAAACTTGGCAAAGGAGCCTTGTTAGTTGCCTTTGTGGATTTTAAAAAAGCATTTGACACAGTGGACTGGTCTCTCCTATGGCAAAAGTTAGATTACTATGGAGTTAGTTCCAAATTTTTAAATCTGATCAGAGCAATGTACCAGGGCACACGATACTATGTGCATGTCAACCGTTGATGGGCCTCAGAAGATTTCCATGCGAATATGGGGGTAAAACAAGGATGTACTTTATCACCACTTCTATTCCTAATCTATATTAATGATATTCTCGGAGAATTAGCACATTGGGATGCCAAAATGCCAAAACTGGGAACATGGGAAATACCAGGACTTCTGTATACAGATGACCTCACAATCACATCTCTAACCCCAGTGGGGCTCCAAAGGATGCTAAACCATTTAGCATCTTTTTCAAAAAAGAATAAGCTGAAAGTTAACATACAGAAGACCAAAATTATGCCATTTTCGAGGGACACAAAATGCAAGGCCCAAAAGTTTTTATATTTACACCAGCAACTAGAAGTAGTCAATCATTTCATATACCTAGGGGTGGTGTTCTCTACTAGAGGTCAATGGACAGATCATATGCACTCCTGTTGTAGTAAGGCCAAAGCTGCAAACGCAGCTCTAATAGGACTGTTTTGGAAAATTCCTTCCTTCTCTATCCAAAAGGCTACGCAGATATGGAGTATGATAGTTGCAACTACCCTTCTGTATGGTGCAGAATTAGTATGGATTCATGATATGAGGTACCTTGATGTTATATCTGCTTATTTCCTGAAAGGACTCCTAGGACTGCCTCTCTCAATTTCCAATACTCTAATCCTGTCACTCTATACACCGCCTGCAATCAGAGTGTTGGCAGGGAAACGTCGGCTAGGATTATGGTTGAAACTCAGACAGGCACCCAAAGGGTCTCTGATTGAATCCGCCCTGAGCGAACAGTACAAAATTATGCTCAAAGGTAAAGATTGCTGGTCAATCAGAGCTTTCTGCCAGGAATTTGGATATTCTTATGTTTGGCACTTTGGCCCCCCCACCAAGTCCTTTATAAGAGTAATGTTTTGTTCATGTCAGATGCAAGCAGAGAATGAATGGCGGACTCAACTAGAAACAACACCTTCTTTTGACCAGCTAGAAGTGGCACTAGAGCTTGGATTGGAATGTTCAAGTATCATTGACCTTGACAGAAAAGCAGGTCCCTTACTCAGATTTGTCATGCAAGCCTGGAAGTTCTCTTCCATTAGTGATTCATGGGGCAAACACATGTGTCCCCTATGCACACACCAGGATTCCAGGGAACATCTACTATTTTGGTGTGAAGAACTTGACAAAGTTAGGAGACAGTATGCTCCGACACTCATTAATAGACCAGTACTACCAGTTCCTGCTTTTTTGGCAAGCTGCAATATAGAGGAAATCAATTCGTACCTGAAAGTCGCACTATGGAAGAGGCACACTATGTGCGCTAACATAGACGTGATATAACTGGCTATGGTCAGAATTCTCCCTCCCTCTTTCTGAGTACACCTTTGTTTTTGTGGTATATAAAAAATTTTTTTTTTTTCTATTTTCTGTACCCTCTTCACATCTTATGCCCTCCTTGAATACTGAAAAACCTAATGATAAAGTTTATAGACTCAATGTTGTAGTTTGCATGCCTTACCAAATCCCTGGACGGGTAATTGCTGATCAATACTTCTGAATATGTGTTTTAAGTATGAAATTTCCTTACTATTGCTATTATTAATAGTATGAGATGTACTTTGTTTTGTATCACACCTTGTAGCCGAAAGCATTGATTGAGAATGTTTCTCTGCAAAAGGATGAGGTGGAGCAAGAATATAGGGAGAATTTTATGTTGAGGAATAGAATAAATGCAGGCCTATCTTTAACTGATTGATTCACAAGCCTCAAGAAACTGTGTTTATGTAGAAGATGGCATGTGTTGATCATTGATCATATTTTAGCTGTCATTGAAGAAAAGTATTGTGAATTGCACAATCATCTTCACCATTAGATGCAAAACCCAACCACCTTTTACAAAACAGGCATGAGAGCAACAAAACTGCCCCCATATGCTAATTGAAATTGTTTTTGCTCATTGTCAAGAGAAATTTACCATTCTCTTGTACATATTTCTTTTTCAGGATGGATGTTGTGGCTGAGGTGAATCAAAGCAATGAGACTCAAAAGGTGATTGGGCAAGCTGCACAGCAGACATGAATGTTTGATTGACAGGTGACTCAGCATTCCACAAAAGACCTGGGCTGTCATACTTCTGCTGTCATTTCTTGTCCTCTGTGCCAAAGCCTTTCCTTCTGCAATCTTACCAAAGTTACTTTTCTGACTGAATTGTCATAAAAAATCCAAGAATCTCTAAATAAACTAAACTGTAGCTTATTTGAAAGTCCTGGTAATGGTAAGTTCAACATTCATTCTTTTCGCTTAATTTCAATGTGATTCAAGTCTTTTATACAAACTGTACAAATAGCAGCTGGGTGAGTTCTGACTTTCAACAGCAGATATTTTGAAATCTTCATCAACTTCTATGCTTAAAAAAAGGATATTACTTCTTATCTCCAAATATTCTCATGGAAACTCTGAAGTACCTGTTGCACTTTCTGTACATATATTTTTAGTCCATTCCTTAAGGGTCCGAAATCTGATGTCATATTACACTTCCATGTTTATGGAATCTCATGAGTGACATTTTTATGTTGTGCCATATCCTGATGCAATTCTTTTCAACATGTACCTGAGTCCCAGTGCTGGGAATAAATAGGCCTATTATACCTTTATGGGGTGGACAAGAGAAGCTCCATCAAATCCTATGGGAGAATCACTTCATGGGAAGGACCCAATTTAGAAAGAATTAAAGCAGTTCTTTGTCAAGAACCACAGAGAACATGCCATGCCATTCTATTGCTCTAATCGCTGCAAAGTATGAACTACTTCATGCTGTGGATGGCATGCATGCTGTTTTTCTGGAATTACAAAGCCTGCAATGAGAGTTCATAAATCAGGTTTGGTTCTGGTAGCATGAGACTCCCCCCCCTCCCTCCATGTAGCTATAGCTACCATGGAAATATTAACTTTCTGCAGCATATCTTTCACCTCTCTACTTTCTCCCTCCTTACCTCTCAAGAATGACCACAACACTCTTGACATGTCTCCTCTGGATCTTTTTCTCTAGTTCATTCATTCAAAAATTTACAACATGGGACCACAAAATCTCCCAGCAGTTGAAGTAAAATAATCCTAAATAAGAGGAACATTCTACAAGTAACACTCTAGAATGTAATTTAAGGTATTATCAATAGATCACAGCAAGCCCAAATCAAGAAGGAAGGTTATCTGCATTGCCATGTTCTTTGCATGATTTTAAAACTTTTATGTTCATTTCCCTATTCTTGTTTGCTCACATGCTTCAGTGTATGTTTTACTGCCTTATGATGAATGTGTGTTGTTTCTTGTTTAAATCTGTTTCAAATGAAAAATGATACTGCAAAGTCTGTTTTTTTTTTCTTTCTATATTGTATCCAGGAGTCTCTTTTCAGTACCATGATTCTCCCATAGAATGTAGTACAGCATTTTTTGTTCATCCTAAACATCATGAAGAAACTGATTATTACATTTTGTGTCTTTTAGCCTACTGTATATTCCTGAAATCACTATGACCATGCCTTCATCCCTTTGTCTTTGTTCTCCCACTCTTTGACATTTGGGAACATATAGTATGTCAAGCCCAGAATTGCCTCAAGCTTGGCAACTCCAAGGAGGATCAGCCTCCTATGATGGGATAGTGACCCAAATACTTGTCAAAATGGCTCATATATTCTTTTAATATTTGGTTTGTCTCTCTATACATGTTTTTCTGGTTGGAGGTTGTTTTGATACATGCTTGTCAGAAGTGTGTGAAGTCTGATGGCCACTAATGGGGAAAATACTACATATTATTGATTTATATAGGTTTGTGCTTGCCATTGCCCTGTGCCAAAACAGACAGACATGGAGAAATATATATAGTCATGGAATCTGACTGCTTGTGGAATCTCTTCCTTGATGTTGCCATACAGAGTATTGTGATATGTAGCTGAATTTGCTTGACATTTTCCTTTTCTGAAATGGTTGAATGTGAAGGTCTGTAATTTTTGTGTTGGCTTATTTCAAAACCCCTACATTTGTTGTTGAGTAATGTCATCTTGAGAATACACAGGCGTAAAGCCACAGAGAAATGTTAATGTTTTGTAGATGACAGAAATGACAACATGAACATTCTTCAAATTTCTAAGTAGTGATGCAATAACACTGGTGGCTTTCTGGCCTTCAGCAGCTGTTAGTTGTGTACTAAGCAGATTTACCCTCTCAAATTTCAGGGTTTTTTTTTTCTCTTCCTTTGTCTTTAACAGCATAAGAGTAACTTTAGTTAAATGGTATCCAAAAGCATTGTCATTTTTCAGCTCTTAGGCTTCATTCTTGTTCGGTGGTCTGTGTTGCAGGAAATCAGACTATTGCATTCATGAATGTATGTATGTGTGAATATGTGTGTGTGGTGATATATATATATGTGTGTATATATTATTCTGCTTCCAGCTGCTTCGGTTGAATGTAATGCCTGAAAGAATGAAGCCAAAAAAGGAACCAAGAAAGGCCATTTTTTATACAGAGGTGTGTAGCTTTGAGCATATGCCCCTTTGATCTGGGTATCTGTTTTTCTGTCTTTGGTTATATTTGTTATAGCAGAGATGGGGTGGTAATAGGGAAGGACTTGGGGGAAGTAAGGAGAAATCTGGCCATCCCCTAGGTCAGTGGGTTTTTAATCTTTTCTTGCAATTGCACCATATTACCTGACCAAGACCTGAACTGTTCTAAAGCAAATCAGAATTCATGTAAGCTACTGTGCAATTAAGTTAGCAAAAAAGCTATGAAGTTGGGAACTTTCCAAAGCTAATCTACAGAGCAACAGATTTTTTCATTATTGATATTTGCAATTTATTAAAATTTTACATATACCAGTGACAAAAGTGAGAGGCATCCATACTGGTATATATATAAGCAGTTGAAAGCCACTGCTCTTGGCAGAAACAAAAATGCCTGATTGTGATTGAGCCCAGTTCCCTTTTACATCCTTGTTCCACCTTCCCATTTGGGGTCCTACTTCATTTATCTCTATCTCCCTCAATTCTTACTCTTTCCTGATATGTTTGGGTCAGGATATCTGCATAAGTATTTCATTCTGTTTCATTGCCCAATTCCAGGCTTTTTTTTCCCCTACTGGTTCTTATCAGCACATTCTTCACTCACCTTGGGTATGAATGGTGTGAAATATCTGTTTTATTTAACCCTGGAACTACCAGAACCCAGATGGTCATATATACAACTCTGTTTTATCTCTTTATTCTCAACAAACCTCTTTAAAATATTTTGCCTAAATGCTATCATTTCTTCGTGAAAATACATGAAGTATTGGACTTAACAGGTTTGCAGCACAGCCTACACAAAAACCTAATATTTGTATCAGGGTCTGTTGGACCCAGAACTGTAGTTTCAGGGTTAAGGCTTGAATATAGTAATGAAGGAAGTTGTGAATTCAACCCAGCTTTGGGTAATTTTGTATTGAAAGGAGATGGGAGAAGCTGAATCTCTAGGTATATTGACTGTTTACCATGAGTGTGAATCATGCCAGTACAATGTCTAATGTATTGAACCAAAATCTTGCCTGATGTACAAAAGATCTCATGAGCCACTTACATATTTTTGTGATTTTTGTAGAATGGTTTGAATGTATGTGTTTTATAAATCACAAAGCTAATGCCATTTGATTTGACTTGAATGCATAAATATAATCATTTTCCAATTTTCTCTTTTTTTCTGTACAAAGTGGAATTTATGATGTTGAACTTCATTTCAGAGTAAGGACAAGCAACAAAGCATCAGTACTCTATACCAGTGGTTCATGCTAATTCCTTTTGGTGCCTGTTGTGATGAACTTCTAAATTTGGATTGTCATTTTCCAGGTACTTCCCATCCTCTGTGGGTCTGGTCACACATCCAAAGAGCCTGTTGGGAAGTGAGAATAAAAATATGTGATTATGTAGAACCAAGTTAGCATAAAGATAGTCTGCAAGTAGCACGAAGATAGTCTGCAGTTCAGGTTGGTGTCTTAATTTGAGATGGGATGGCCCACGAGATTCAACTTCAGCTGGATATCCCACAGGTTTTGCCTCACTCTGATCTTCCTGTCTTGGCATTAGCAACTGTCATTGATCCCTACACAGACTTTCAGGTCAGTTTGAGCTATTTGTATCTTAATTTTTGGAGATCACTTATTTGTACATTTATACATTTGATACCTTGGACAATCTTGTACATTTTTTTTTTTTTTGGCAGGAGACAGGAAATGTAAGGAAGATGGAAGGTTTCTTCTTGAGTGGAGGCCAAGATGAACCCAATATGGGACAAAGCAAAAATGTGAAAAATACAGGTATCATACTCTTCAGTTATTGATACAGGGTAACAGTTTCTTAGATTGCATGAACATGAAACTAATATTACAGTTTGCATCATCTTTGGGATTTGCAATATATGCATGCATGTTTTTACAGGCCCACCAATGAATGGACAGCCCGATGTTATAGCGGCAGCCGTGAGAACGCACCAGGACACCCCAGGAAGTGCAAACACTTCTATGGGAAGGCCCAAGCCACAAAGACGCCAGTCACTGCCAGAAAATGAGGTCATTGTTTACCCAGAGCTCCACCTGTATCCATCTGACAGAATTCTGGTGACAAGTGAACGTAGGTCTTATGTGGGGAAGCAGCAACGATTTGGACAAACATTTCGCCGTCCCCGTCGCCATCAAGTATCAAGTTCTTCCTTATCCAGCGTGGATGTTTTAGAACTGCCCCAAACCAATGGAAGCCTATCTGAAAGTTTTGAGACTCAATCTGATATAAGTGGATATGAGGAAGAAATTGCTCAAATCAAACATCTGGCTGATGAGCTAAACATCCCTCTGTCTCCTGCTTCAATCTCTGGGCCAGAGGAGGAGATCCGGCATCTTACGAAGCAGTTGCAATTGATTAAGGATGAAAGAGACCGCCTCCAGAAGGAATTGACCCAGACAGGTAATTCTCCAGAGTTCCTCAAGGCACTGAAGGACAAAGCTGCTGTAGAAGGACGGTTAGAGGTCATCATGCGGGAGTTGGATTCAGTATCTTCAGAACGGGCAAACCTTCATGCACGCCTATTGGACACAAAATGGGAGCTTGAATCTGCTCAAGGGTCTTTAGCAAAGATCAAGTTGGGTAGAGGAGAAGAGCAAAAGGAATTGAATGCATCATTCATGCGTGAACGGGAGGCAAGGGAAAAATTAGCAGCAATCCAATCAGCATTAGACTCAAAGGAGGCAGAACTGGAGCACTGGCATCTTCAGTATTATGAGAAGGAGAAGCAGATTGAGGAGATGGCAACAGCTAATCGTGCCTTGCGAGATGAGCGTGATGCCAAAGAAGCAACAATTAGGAATCTGAAGGAAAAGCTGATGCAGATGCGCTGTCAGTGGCAGTCAGCTGTCCAGGAGCAGTCTGATGTAAAAAATGATCTCAAGCGTCTCAGGTGTGTTTTGCAAATTCCCTTGACATTCTGTTTTACACAGTTCACAAATTTTTGCATCAGCAGAGCCCTAATGTCAGACACATACCAGGGAATATTATTGAGTCATGTGAATTACTTTTTTGCTGTCTGTATACAACACAAAATATGGAAGCATATGAAAACATTTTTTGAAGCAGTGTGCTTTGAATATATATCAATAGTTGCTAAAACTAAGCCTTCATGGATGTTGTTCCTACAGCTCATGAAAATGGAGACAACTGTGTGGCTCAAAGCAACATGTTGTTGAATTTTTATCATCATGTTTAGTTTCAGCTAGTATATCTTCAAAACATGCTGCTTCATATGATGTTTTCATGTGTTTTAATATTTTGTGTTGTATATATAACAGAAGAGAAAAATAATTGGCATAACTCAATAATATTTCTTTGTACATGTTTGACATTATGGCTCAGAGCTCCAATGCAAAAATTAGTAAACATGTACAAAAAACTGTGTATGTTTAACCAGATACAGTAGATTTGAATTTTAGTAGTAACTGTGGCCTTTGCACATGAATTGAAATCTATATTTGGCCCTTTATGGAATATTAATTTTTAAAAATAGTTGTGAGCCCTCATTCTGACTCATGCCTATGAGCAGAAGACTGCTTAATTCTGAGACTATTCTTCTGGATGATTACTCAAGAAGAGTGCTCAAATTTCAGTTCCCATTCAGAGTCAGTCTTTGTTGAGATAGCACTCAACTCAAACCCACTGATAATATCTAAAGAAGTTTGTCAGGAGCAGAAATCCTTTCATTGCCATGGACATATACAGGGTATGGCAAAAAAAAAAGACCAATGACTTTCAACCTAAAGATCTCCCATTGCAATAGAGCTATTTATGCGAAACTTCCCCTTTGCATATATCAGTATGTTTCCAATTGATACATGTAATTTCGTCTGAATTTATTGAGGCAAAGCAATTATTGAAAAGAAGTTAGACAATGAGAATTTTGCCATACGCTGTACATATGTCCATCACTTCAAGGATGTACCATCCTTAGTGCACAGTGTGTTGGTAGTAAATCTAGTCAATCAGGCGTTTATGTGACATAAATTCATTGCCTTCACTATTAAGGGGAATGCGCATAATTCAAATTAGTACCAACTTTCTTAAAACAGATAAATGCCTGAAATATACTGGCATAGAGGGTAATGCCTAAAAAAAAAACTCAACAGCTAGAGTGTTAGGTGTTGGAAATCCTTGACTTATGTTGAGTTTGACCATCTCACATTATCTTTGGTTATATGGATTTTGTAAGGAAACAACACAATTGATGGTCTTTGAGAAGATAGTTCCCCATGTAGATAATTCAACATGGATATTCATCAGACCATCAACATTTGACAAAAATTTGCCAACATGCCAAAAAAAAAGGAAGATTGAAAGAAACATTGATACATGACTGCATATGAGTTCATTCCACTGGTTCAACCCTTTAGTCTGTTATTCATTGTAGCATAGTGAATCTGGAATGCCTATGCACATTTTCCATTTACTGTCTTCATTTATAGGTTAAAAATATAATATTTGCAATTTAAATATTCATATGATGAAAGTTTGAGAAACTACTGTTACTCCAAATTCGCTGCATGACAGCTTTATCTATGGCTCAATGGGAATTTTGAATCATATCGCTGGGAAAGTATTAGACAGTAATTGTGCAAAAATCATGAAAAATATTTCTAGTACTAGAAATATATTGAACAAGAGTTGTTTTTTTTTTTTACCTATCATATACACTAAGGTGCAAAAGTCCTTGCCCCTTGCATAAGCCAACTTTCTGGAAGCATATCTTTGGAAATTTCTGAAGAGATTTTTCAAGAAATTTCTAGAAGGTAAGAAAAGGTCTTGCCATAAATACTGTTACAAGGATAAATAGCTATAAAAAACTGATTTTATGGGGAAAAAAATTTATTCACTGTGAGACTTTGTAATACACAACTGAATACAGATAACTTATGGTCACTCAAAATGGGCTCCTTTTGCCTGAGCACAAGACCTCAATCTCTGGGACCACATATCGATCACTGCACGCACACTTTCCATTGGAAAATTTGTGATTGCTCAGACCAGAGATTTTTTCAGGCTCTCCAAATTAGGATGTTGTCTGTGGCAGGCCATCCTCTCCAGTTCAGACCACAGCCTGTAATCCAGTGGATTGAGATCCGGACTCCCAGAAGGCCAATCTGAAGCTGTGATGAACACAGGAATGTTCCTTTGCAACCACTCCTGCAAAGACTTGGCTTTGTGGGCAGGAGCAGAATCCTGCTGAATAATCCAGTGTGTTGCCCTCGAAAGAGTGTTTGATTGAGGGCCTTCACCACTTTTTCCAAAATGTCAGTTTGGTAATTTCTGGCTCTGGTTTTGACTCCTGCCTCACAAAAATGAAGTTCTATGACTCCCTCAAAGCTCACACCCCCACCAAACCATCACTGATGCTGGATGATGACCTCTTTCCACTTTTTTCACCACTTCTGATACCTCTCGAGAGCTGTGGGCATACACTCTGTCATTTTGTTTGTTAAACTTTTCCTCAATGGTGAAAATTTTTTCATCCGTAAAAAGAATTTTCCTGTGCATGTTTCTGGTGAAACGCTGCAGCAAGAGTTTTGATCACTGGTGCCTTATTCTTTGAAGAGTTGGTGTTAGGCGGTGGCCAGTACTTCTCCTGAAAGCACTCATACCAAGGTCAGCTTTGATCAAGTGGGACATGGTTCGGGTTGAAAAATCCATTTCCCTGACCATAACTTTTTGCTTCCGAAGAGGATTTTGTCAGATTTGGGAAGCCACAACTTTGACAAAATTAGGGATCCAAACTGAACAAGGATGTCTGGATCTTGGATGGTCTTCAATTCTACCAGACTCATTGTACCTTTCTATGGTCCAGTACACAAACATTCTAGTAATCCCAAGTGGCTACAGGGTCACAAAAATAAATGAAGGAGACTTTTCAACTTTGTGCAGTGCAATGACTGCAATCCTATTCTCTTTGTTACCCCACTCCATCCTTCCTGTATGGAATATGGAATTCAACTGACAAAGATTTAAGCTACATTGTGTATTGTGTAAACTGCATAGGTTGAGAGAAATTATCCCATAACAGGTACAGAGAGAAATATAAACGAACTTTTGTAACAGTATTTATGACAGAACTAGGTATATAGCTGTGAAAACCTCAAATCGGCATGAACATGATTGATTTGGGAGAAAATGATTCAACAATGAAATTCTACTTCACTGAAAATGGAACGATCAACTATTTTACACCTCTGAAACAATTGCCATTGCTCTCCTGCCACAATTGCTCATCTGATGAAGATCCCTGTTCGGGCTGTCAAGTACAATATTGCCAAGATCAAAGAACAAGGCACAGTGGAGAACAGATGCTGTAGTGGCCAGCCCTGCAAGATCACCGCTGATGACGATAAGACACTTTGCCAGTGGATTTGACGAAACCATGAGACAATGGTGAAATAACTGTTGCAAAAGTTGCATTAGGACCAAGGTCAGCACATGTCCCGATGGACAGCACAATGCCAGCTCAAATGGATGAGCTACAAGAATGCTTCGTCCCATGCAGCACTTATGTTGACACAGAAGCACAAAGATGCAAGCATCCTATGGGTAATTTGACACAAGAACGATGATTGAAGCTGAACTGTATTCACCAATGAGATGCCCCACCAATTATTCAGAACCACAATTCATTGATGGTCAAAGAATCCAAATGTTGAGGTCAAGCAAATCCCGAAGAACAGACAGAAGATTATGGTGTGGGGCAGTTTCAGTGTCATGGGCCTGGTCAGCTGTCATACATCCAAGAGAATTATGGATGACCCTTACTATGTTCAAATCCTTCAAGTTCACCTCCTCCGTAACACCAGAAGGCAATTCGGCCTATGCTGGTGACTGCAGCAAGACAATGATCATCCCTAGCACAGAAGTCGAATGACAGCAGTTCCTACTCGAGGAATTACCGGAAACAATCAACTGGCTGTCAAACAGTCCTGATGTTGATCCAATCAAGAACCTTTGGTTGATCCTCAAACAGCGTGTTCAGAAGCTGAAACCATCAAATTTTGTCTAACTGGACAGATTTCTGCATGAAAAATGGGGCAGAATCAACTTGGACCACTCTAAATCATTTGGTCAAGCGTGATGTTTGACTTTGATTGACTTGAAGGGAGAGTAGATTAACTATTGTGGTACTTTTGTACCTTGTCCCATGCCTTATCTGTGCATAAAATTACTTTTGATATTCGTCCCATCTCCCTGAGAAATACTTGAAATACTGGGGGCAGAGACTTTTGCACCTTAGTGTATATTATGTTTCCTTGTTTGCTCCCAAGGAGTGATTTCATCATTCATTATTTATGCATGTGTGCATCATTGGTAGTGAGCATGTTAAACATGATCAATATTTTTTATAGTTGTTAGAGCTTGTAAGTTCCATATTTCATAAATTTAATTTAATTTGGACCCATAACATTTTTCTGAAGTAAACTGCTTCTTCAGGGACAACTCTTAAATGAATTGGGATCATCTTGTCACTTTCACTGTGATGGATATCAGATAAGAATGACCTAATTGGAAGTCTTAGAAATAGCTTTCATCTTCACTTAGCTTTTTCTTTTCAGCCATGAGCTGCAGGCAATGAGAAAATGGCAATTTTTTTTATGGTGAACAGTATGACTTATATGCTCATGTATTCCTGCAAGATATTGCTGGGAGACCTTATGCTGGCTCATGGAGGAAGGATGCCAGTTGACAGAATATTGCAGTTCATGCTGAAATCTTTGGCAGGTTTTGCCATATAGATCTGTGACATTCTGCTTCTTTGGTAATTCTATGAAGGTCAGAGTTGGAGTCATCAGAGAAGACGCAAGCATGGTATGCAGAGAAGCTGGAAGAGTTGCAGGGCAATCGATCACGAGTGCAGTATGAGGCACTCCGGCAACAGTCGTGTGCCCTGGCTCATGCCACTGAGGTTGAACAAATGCGGTCTCAGTTAAAGCGACTGGAGTTGGAGCTTCAGGAGACCAAGGAGAGGGGGATTCAAGAGAAAGAAGCGGTGATGCGGGAGCTGGAGGAGATCCAGGCAGAAATGTGTGAGCGCGAGCACCTACTTGAGATCCTCACCAATCGTAGCTCTGTTGATGATGAAGTCAAGAATCGCCTCAGGCAGCTGGAGGAGGAACGGGTGCACAAGTCCATCCTTGATCAAAAGGTAGGTTCCACTTAATCACTCTCATACATGGGAAAAATACTATATGTTTCCATGAAATTCCAATTTAGATTTAATTCTAGTAACAACACATGTACCAGATGTAATTTCTACTGTGAACTTTATGTAATTGGTTTGTTGATAATGAAGAATCTTTCAGTTAGAAATCAATCTCACATGTGTTCATGGGATTAGATCCATTCCTTATGTAAACATTGATCTGAATCTCAAGTGTTTTACCAATGTGCAGTTATTTGTAATTCTTTGGTAATGGATTAGACAAAATCAAATGGTTTAGCTAATTGCAATGGTGAAAATAATAATGCAAGAAAATTTACTATTTTGTTGTTTTTTTTTTCGTGTATGAAGTGGACCTTGAATTTGGCCTCATGGCTCATAGGAGGATCGTTGTGAATCTGGTTTGTAATTGCAAAAAGTAGGCATTGCCATCTTGAAAAATGAATGAACTTTCCTCATTGAAAATTTAAATGAAATTATTGCTGTTTGCCTTATCTTGACATCGAATGACCTGTCATTCCCTGAATGAGATTGACCTGTTAGTAAGCTTCTCCAGTACCTGATATGGCATATTGATGTGTGAACCTGTTTATTATGAAATGGACCTGAAAAAACTTCATTAACATGACTGCTTATTGAAGAATGAACTATACCACTATTCAGGACACATCCTATGTCCACTTTCAAAGGAACTTTTTCTTTTCAGGTAGTGTCTTATCAGTATTAAAGACCTGAACTGAAAAATCTGTTTGGTGGCTAGTTGTCAGTAGACCAATTGTGGGTTCTGGTCATTTTGTCAAACCAAAAAATGTCATACCCAGTAAGAGAAAAGTAGATGTGGCTTCATTGTTTTGTGAACTATGCTTATATAGGCATTGTATCAAATACAGGTTTGCACAGTGAACACTGAAGTCAATTTGAATACTTATGTAATCAAGTATGTAGAGTTTCAGATTGTGGGAGGGCCAAGGCTTCTTAATTTCATGCAAAACATATCTAAGCATTTTACTTGAGACTATGAATAAGTTTTGACTTCACTTTATTTCATATAGATGAAAGCCATAAACTTCATACCTGAACATCCCTTCAGTATACTCCTTCCCAGCATCAATACAGCACTGCATCCTAAGGCTGTGAATTTGACACCACTGGCCAACTCCTATATGTGCAAAAATGATTCTTACTCTTACAAAAATTATTTTTACTCACCAAAGACTACTACAGTTTATGTCTAACTGCTCCTTGATAGAAATGAAAATATACCCTCTTTGTCTTTTTTTTTTTTTTCTTCCAAGTGCAAGATCTGAATGGGACCAAAAATGGGAGGTAACTGGCATGCACATTTTGGCCAGGAGTAGTCACATTCAAACTAAATTCTTCAAACTGAAGAACTCCATACAAGTGATTCTTTTTTAACCTATTCAATGTTATACCCAAGAAATTTTCAGGCTTCTCTGGTAGTGTGTCAGAAAGCCTGCCCCCTGAAGGGGTTAATGAGACATTCCAAGAGCACTTGTGCTGCATTTATAAAATGGTGTGCTGCAGGAGAAAATCTGATTAGATAGGCACAATTGGTCTAGGCTGGTACTGATACTTTGGATTGGTCTTGATGCATCCCTGGTACTAACATCAAATTCCTTAACAAAATTGGAGACTGATCCATTAGCTTTTAGTTACTAGAAGTTTGAACATTCTAATTGCCATATTGCCAGTAGAGGCAATGTGTATTTTAACTCCCCTGCAGGTGCTCTGCTAAGCTCAGGGTGTCATGCTAGGGTTCATTGCACTGTTAATGGGAGATCCAAGTGCTTCCAAAATCCAAACATGATTACATTGTGGTTAACATTTTGAATACATCTCTTGTTTGCTTGCATCTCTAAATCCCAGCTGGGGTTTGAGAACTAAGATTCTCAGGAAACCTGATTTATGTACAGGATCTGTTTTCTGTTCTCAATTCAGGTGAGAGAGTTAGAGGGATCATTAAAATTGATCCAAAAGACTGTGGCAGTCCGGGAGGAGCAGCTTTTATCATCTGAATCAACAAAGACTGCCCAGGCC
Source organism: Darwinula stevensoni (assembly GCA_905338385.1). Classification (NCBI taxonomy): domain Eukaryota; kingdom Metazoa; phylum Arthropoda; class Ostracoda; order Podocopida; family Darwinulidae; genus Darwinula; species Darwinula stevensoni. The sequence goes on along the minus strand of CAJPEV010000193.1, from coordinate 17,087 downwards.
CAGCGCATCTGTGACTTGGAAGAGGAGACTTCTGTTCAGCTCCTCAACCTGGACACAATGAGAAAAGAAATGGAGAAGGTGAGGCTAGAGAATCGACAGAATGCAGAGCTTGCTTCATCTCGAAACCTTGCACTTCAGGATGCCCTTGCAGCACAATCAAAACTTGAGCTTGCTCTGATGGAGTCCCAGCAAGAATATCAGGACCTTGAGATTTCATTAAAGATCACAAAAGAACAACTGTCAAGCAAGGATACCCTCATAAGAGACTTAGAGAGTCAACTGGCCTTGAGAGTAGCAAATATTGCAGAATTGGAGCATGCAAATGAACAAGGAAAGGATGATCTTCGTTGCTGTAAAGGACGACAACATGAATTGCAGGATCTGATGCGGTTGCTGGAGCAGCGCATACATGACCGAGATGTTACCATTAAACAATTGAGAACAGAGCTTTCCAACATAGAAGATGAACTTAGGCATGCTCATGAGCAATTGGAGGCCCTCAATGAGGTCAAGGCTAAGTCAGTCCTTGATCAGGAAAAGTTGAAGGATCAGGATCGTGCCATTGAGCGACTGTCCACCGAGTTGCAGGCTGTAAAGAAAAGCCCAGGAATGGCACAGGTGAAGACCCGCTATGATGATGACATTGCAGCACTCAAGACATCTCATGACCTCCTCAAGGCCAAATACAAGATCTTACGTGAACGCATGAGCTCTGCTTCCCCAACAGTGCATTCTGCACCAGCATCACCCATCCCACCAGTGATGTGTGTGGTTGGTGTGCAAACAGAGGTGAGGGATGAAACCTACCTCCGATATGAGACCCATGTTCGCTTCCTGGTGCGGAAGATTGGGGAACACCTGCGTGCAAGGAAGAGAGCTGAACAGGAGTTGAAGGAAGAGAGGCTTAAGATGGATGAAGAACGAAGGGCCATTCTTGATGATTTCAAGCTTGATGACAAACAGTTAGCTCTTGAGGTGGAGACCCTCAGGGCCAAGCTCAGAGGTAAGGCTCTTCCGAAATCTTAATTTGTCTTCTCAAAGTTCAGCCATTCACCTGGTTGCCCTCATGAAGGGCAAATCATACAGCATCCTGTTTTAGAAAAATAACCATCTTTCTGCTATGCTGAAGAAAGCATGATAGCAGGTTCTTTGGCTGAAAGATGCTAGGCTTGTATTTCATTATGACCTGTTTTGCTTGAACTACTAGCTGCTCTTTCTTTACTCTTCTCTAATATTGAATTATATATGCTACATATTTTCCAAATTCAATCATTGGTCCATATTCTCTGCATTGGACTTCTGGAGAAGTTTTGATGGCATGTTTCTGAAACATATTATCTCACTTTTGACAATGTTATTGCAGTTAGTGATGTTCATTTTGATCACATTGAGGTAAGTCATTTGATGACATGAAACAACTGGTGACAATAGGCAGTGATCAATGAAAACTCCAAATTGAGTACTTTTATTACAAAATTACCTTTATTAAAAAGTTGCCATTCAAGGTCATCAGGTTGCAGATAGCAGTTACTGTGATAACATTAGTGAGGGGAAAAAATACTAGAAATATCGGATTTTGTTTTGGTTTTTGAGATTTGATCACATTATTGGGCTGATAACAATAACCAGTTATAATAAGAAGTATCAACTGTGAGTCAACTCTTGTTATACTGCCATGCAATATAGTGCCACCTTTGCATATTGCCAACTTCTTCCCGTGGAAAATTCTCTCTATAAATTAATAATTGGGAATTTTATTAATTTGATATAGTGCTTCCCATGTTATTGTGCCAAAGTCAGTAATGATCAACTGTAGTGTTATATTGAGGGTAGCTGTAGAATGTAACTCCAGAACTTGAAAAAGGCTGCAAAATAGCACCTTTCATTTTGTGAAAGTGGGCATATGAGTAAAGCAGTAAATTTTCAAACATGAAAATAAAATTTCATTCAGGTTGGTTACACAGTTTCTTGGATTGAAGTTGGAAAAATCCATGGTTTTTAGGTAAGCCCAAGTGGCACTTATCTTTATGGTTCCATTACTTTTTTCTGTGGTTCATGCATGGCTTTCATTTATTTTGGACTGTAGTTGACCAAAGGCTTCCTTGGACAAGGCAGCCTGCTGGATAAAAGGACAAAAAAATGAATCTTGTAACTGCCATGAAGTTCAATTGTCTTTTAATTGGCATGCCCCCTTTTGTCTCCAGCAACTTTCCTGAGAACCCTCCATTATTGGAAGTATTTTTGTGGCAAAAGTGTCCTTTTCTTGGGAATGCCATATGCACTGGCTGCCAAGAAACCTTTTGCCATGGGTTTACAGCAAGAAGTATGCAACCAACCTCAGTGTCCTTAGTATCATTCTAAAACTTTTTTTTCCTGTTTCTCAGGTGACCTGAGTGAAATGACCATGTGTCATGTCCATGCCAAAAAAAAAAAAAAATTTGACCTGACCCCCACCAATTTCCATTAAATTTGCTGAGCTCGTAGGGGCTATTGAAAAACCATTCTAGGCCAAATTGCAGCTCTCTACCTCAAGTACTTCAGAGATGTAGCAATTTGAAATTAGTAAAAAGTGCCAAATTTTTGGTCAAGTTGTCATCACATAAGTGCTCATAAGTTTTGTTCTAATCAACATAGAAAGCTGATATTGGTGTCATTTTCAAGGTCTTATGCACTTTCAAATGATATGTAACTCGAGGACATTCAATGAAAATAAAGATCAAAGGTCAAAGGGTCTGACATTTGACCTTTAATTCCAGAAAAAAAATATTTTTATTTCCTTCAAACAAAACTCTCCTAGAATAAAATTTATGAGCACTTAAGTGATGATGACTTGACCCAAAATTTGTCAATTTCTACTACTTTCAAACTGCTACATGTCTGGAAATAGTTGAGGTAGAGAGCTGCAATTTGGCCTGGAGTGGTTTTTCAATAGCCCCTACAAGCTCAGCAAATCTCATGGAAATCAGAGGGGGTCATGTAAATGGCTGTGCTGATTTGACGTGGAATGACATTATGTCCTTTACTATTTTGACATGTTGCTAAATATCCCTGGTACTGATGACTAGCCAAAAGTTCTGAAGCTGGTTCTCCCTTAAACTGTTTAATGAAATACTCCCCAAACTACTTCATCAAAACAGTGGAAATCAAAGCTGTTCAGTGGCCACATTTCAGGTTCTATCATATTGTTGTTACAATGCCAGAGTTGTCAAAGTGCATTTCCTTTGTTGTGTAGAAGAACTAGACAAAGTTTACAGAAGGCTTTGTAGAAAATTACCTGAGGCAGATTGGTGGTGTAATAATCCATGTATGCTAGTGCAATAGCAGAAGAGAACAGATTGGTGATTCTGGTATTGGAAAGGTCACAGCCTGGAAGGTTTAGAGTTGTGCTCAACTAAAAAAATAGAATATTTTCACTTTGGTGACTCCGGAATCGGAGCAATGATGTCTGGTATGCTCTAGTGCAAGACAACAGTTTCACAAGGTTTACCCACCCTGTACACAAATACACACATGGTGCATTAGGGGTCACTTTTCCTCAGAGGCACATTGACACCACTGGATATCTATGTTTCTCATATTCCCATTTAGCAAAATAGCTGGCAAGCAATGGTCTTCATACACCATTTCAGCTTGAAGTTTATACATATGATATTTGGGGCAATCCTAGCATCTTTCTTGAAATATAGAATTTCTGTTTCTCTTTCTGCATTGACCCAATGCAGCCATGGAAGAGAGCCAGGAGAATGCCAAGGTCCATGCCCAGAACCTAGAGGCTCAAGTTGAAAAACTGAGCAAGAGAAATTCTGATGCTTTGGAGAGGCAGGATTGTGATGCAACTGACCAATCTGAAAGTGTTATAAAAGAGCTCCATGCTGCCCTCACCAAGGAGCAAGAGGCTTCAAGGGCCCTGAAGAGACAGGTCAGTTGTCCCCCAGTCTTTCTGTTCACTTGTGAAAAGAAGCCAGAAGCTTATACTGTCATATATTGCCTAACACTTGCATGAGGTGCTGTCATCCATTGCCAATACATGGCAATAATCAATCCTAAGCACTATCTGTGGATGAGACTGTGAAAAAATATGCAACGTTTTGCAGGCCTCCAAAACTCAACATTAGTTGTAAGGTTTGGGAGTCATGTAAAAAAGGGTAAAAACATGAAATAATATATTGTTAGGAGCATGGTAGTTGAAGAGGATTATCTTGAGTTTGCTGAATGTCTTTGGTTTTCAAGGTGTTTGTGGAGAAACGGGAAATCTCTCGCCTGAGGACAGAAATTGGATCATTAAAACTGGGCTTAGAGACAGCCAACAAACAACTGGATGTGCAGGCCAAGCAGCTGCAACAGCAAGAACTTCAGTTAAAGGATGCAGAGGATAAGAAATCCTGGGCTGAGCTGGAATTGGAACGGGAGAAGGGGATTGAACAGGAACTGCAAAGGGAACTTGAGTCACATAAACACCAGCTTCAGCAGGCCTTGCTCAAGGATCCTCTCCTTGCTGACCAGATCAGGGTACCCCCTTTTTTTTAATTGCATACAAGGAAATATTGGTAGCTTCTTTGGCATCTTTATTAGTATTTTCTCTCCTTCCATGAAAGTGTGAAATATTCTATTCATTGCACAAGGAAATGATGATATAGGTATAATTATGGGGATAACTTGGCAGAATGTCAGTATTCATGAGACACCCTTTAACAGTCCCATGGCAAATACTTGAGATGTGGTATCTGGTATGGGAGTTTTGATTTGTGCTGTCCCTGGATTTGTGCTAATACACAGAGTACCTTAATTTTCTTTAGGGTGGAGTTTCAAAATTATGGCTACAAGGCTGCTGACTTGCTCTGTAGCTTTTATTCTGACGAACAAATCTATATTTATATTCTTTTTTACCAGGACCAAAGAGTCATGGTCACAAAATGAAATCACTATGCATCTTCCTGTCTGCCATTTTCTTGTTAAGCTGGGTGTGTCATGGGGGTAGCAAATAAAGGCATTATTTCCCACCAGAGATATGCAGAAGAGGCATTTGCTATGCATGGCCTCTTCTTACATCTCAGTGTGTTTGGCTTTCAATCTCTGCTTATAATAATTTTATTTATTTATTGAAGAGCTGCCCCTCAAAAAAATTAAATCATGTAATTCTTTAAAAATAATCCTATGTTACCACCATACTCAGGTGTTCTCATTTTTTTAATAGAAAATTAGCCTTAGGTACTAACAGCACTAAAACTACTGCAGAATTTGACCTAGTGAAGATAAACTTTCAGGGAGACTGTCCATATAGCTAGGTGATGTATGGAGTGGTTATGAGTGCCATTTTTGGATATTTGCAGATTTAGTGCCCCATTATCAAGTACAAACTCAGAATTCTGGATGCATCATCTAGTATGTCAATTGTTTTGAGGGATTCTGATCAGATTCATTACTCTCACAACCAAAGGACTGATCACTATCAAGAACAAACTGTTCCCCAGCAACATTACTGAAAAGACTTACCTCATTACAAGTCTGAAAATGAGCCATTCTCAAACATATCTTCAATTTCTTCATTTTTGAGATGCCATGGTTGCCACTTCCAAGCATGACGAAAACATAAAACACTATGATGATATTAGGGAGGAAATGACACTTTCCCAAATCCTAAAGCATAGGCAGTACTAAAATGTAAAGTTTTCTGCCAGCAGATTTCACCTACATGACACACTTGAAAAAGGAAAAAATATTTTTTTAGCACATATGTTGAAACAAGTACATACTCAGGATAAGTAGGCAGTCACATTATGAGTACTTACTCAGGGTGCTGTCAAAAGGATCAAAGGGGAAATAATGTTTCATGATTGTTTGATCATAAAATGGTCTTAAAATCCCATTACAAGTACAGGGTGACCCAAAAAAAAAGGGCACACTTTTCAATGTGCATTTTAGGTGTGATTCTTTCAAGGAAATTTAGGCTGGTTACATGTAATGGAAAGAAGAAAGTCTTAGTTACAACTTGCTTTTTTTTTTTTTAGATTTGAAATATCTTAAATGGTGACTTAGAAAAAAATATTGAAATTTGGTTATGAAAAAAATCAGCATTGTGCTCACTGATTCGACCCAACATCCCCTTGATGGTCTGACACTCACAAGAAGGGAAAGGAAAACGCTGACCTAAACAGATTTTGCGAGGATGATTGGATGGGCCTGCCGCCCTAGGCAGTCATTGAGCACAAAGCTGGTTTTTTTGTAACTGAATTTCAATAATTTTTTTCCAAGTCACTGTTTAAGATATTTCAAGTCTGAAAAAAGCATCTTGTGGCTCAGTCTTTCTTTCCATTACATGTAACCAACCAAAATTTCCTAGAAAGCATCACCTAAAATGCACATTGAAAAGTGTGCCCTTTTTTTTGGGCCACCCTACTCTGTACCATGCAGGAGAATGGCCATGACAAGTATACTTGTCTCATCCAGTTAATAGTTTCAGTGGTTTCTAGATGCAGTTTTGCCAACTTTCTTGAGTATTTGCATGACATAGATTAATTGGGGTGCCTAGCCTGCATCAGCATGATGCATACATCCAGCTGATTCATAACCCCATTAACTGATGTTGATCAAGCACACTAACAAGTTGAAGGTGATCAAATGAGATGCTTAGCATGAATCATATGGATGCTGCAACATGTGAATGCATGCATATCAATCTATAGATCCATTGTTCAATTCCTTGGACCTTTTTCAAGTTTTCCTTATGTGACACTCATCTTATGACCTTGAAACTTTACTAAATTTTCTCTACACCACTAGTAGTTCCTGTATCCCATTTCATGAACCCTTTCCAGTCCATTTTATTTGTAATGCTATGGAGATTGTCAGAATAAGTCTGCCAGTGGACTGGAAAGGGTTAAAGAACTCCCCTGAGTGTTTCTTTAGGGCAATTAATATGACACCCCCCCCCCCCCCCCCCCCCCCCCCCCCCCTTACTTTGACTCAGATTGATCTAAAGGGGGTTAAGCATAAAAACAAGTGAACAGAGAAAATGAGATGTTGATAGACATGAGAGGCAAATGTTTTTCCAAGGAAGGCTCTATTTCTGATGCCCATGGGACACTCATCTTATGCCCTTGAAACTAATAGCACATTCTATGAATTTGTACCAAATTTTATCTGTATCACACAACTCCTGGGTATTGCAATTTCAATGGTAGATAACAGGCTATGACATGGACCTGTTTGCTTATTACATATTGCATTTTATATTAAATATTTTTTTACTAACATTCTTTGGAAATAAATGAAAATATGCTTCTTATTTTAATTTTATTTTATTTCTCAATAATGGGCACATGTACAAAGTGGTAGGCTACCGTGAGGTCACAATGGGCTGTAAAATGTATACACATCCTTAGGATAATATGTGTGACTTAAATGTAATAACTGTTACTTTGACTCAGATTGATCTAAAGGGGGTTAAGCATAAAAACAAGTGAACAGAGAAAATGAGATGTTGATAGACATGAGAGGCAAATGTTTTTCCAAGGAAGGCTCTATTTCTGATGCCCATGGGAAGGGGTTAAGGGTCCCAAAAATGTATATACAAAGTCAAAGATTCAAAAGTCCCTCCCTAGTTAAAAAAATTAATTTCTCCAAGAGCGAAAGAGATTCATGCAAACCAAATACATCGTCCTTCAGAGCACTAATGGGAGCTTTGTTTCAATATGAGTAAATTAACTTCACAACTTTCACAACACTTCCACATGCGCAAAACCAATTTCAATGCAGCCACCTCTGAACAACCTCATTCATAACTTAGGGCACCATCTCAAGGAAAATTTCCTTTATTGCAGTCCTGATGTGTTCTTTAAAATTGCTAAATTGTATGACTTTATAGCATACATTTTGCACAGCCCCACAGAAAAAAAGTAGACAGACTTCAGGTCGTGTGACCGAGGAGCCCAGGGAGTTGGACTGCATCACTCAATCCGTCTGTTACAGAAGTGATGGTTTAACCCTTTTAGTGCCATGCAGCTGATTTTTAGGCATAAAATGAGGATATATTGTTCCCCTGGCACTAAAAGGGTTAAGCATGTGCAACAACATAGATTTTTCAGTGAAACTCCTGCACTTGTGGATAACTCAGAAGACATTACTTGCAGATGGTAGTGATTCAATGTTACTTCCTATAGTTAAAGGATATGTCTTAGAGTCCATCAGAGGGTGCATGGATAAAAATGGATGTATCTCATGGTCAAAAGACATCTCTCTGAGTTCATTTCACAGTCAGGTATCATTAACCCTTTTACAGGTAAGGTTTTAAGAGCAAGTGAGCTTGCTCAGAGTGAAATTTTATGCAGAATGACAGCTTGAGTTTATGTGCAATTTTCACATGTTAATATGTTGAGGTAATTATATTAGAGAAATATTAGAGGAAATATACCAGAATCAATTTACTAAAATGTAAGGTGTGATATGCTTAAAACCTTTACAGTGCATACCCAGGAAGCCCTCCTTGGGAAAAACTAATATTTCAGTGAGTACCCATGAAGGGGTTAATAATCCTTGTTTCAAGGAGCATGACTTATAGGCCAGCGTCATCTTAATGCTAATTGCTGGTAGGACATCTAGTAGTTCCTTCATACCACCCAGAGGTGTTTACTGTGGTTCTAAATGAGATTCACTCACTTGAACTGACTTGAACCTGAACCCTTTCACTGCTGTTCACACCATATGGTGTGTTCGTGCAATGACCCTCCACTGGCTTGTTTGGTAGGGAGAGGTTGGCTGAGCATTTAAATTCTTGGCAGTCAAAGGGTTAACACATTTGCTGCCAAACATTGGAAGGTCCACCGAAACTCTTGTTGAGCATTTTTGTGTCACTCAGAAAATTTTTGTTTGTGACAAAAACATTTATTTCTCAAGAATGGTTCAAGTAAGAAACTCAAAATTTGAAGGATGTTTTCACTACATTTTCAGAGTGTGATATTTCCATCTAATACTCTTATCTAATGACACATGAATGTAAACACAGTCTTTTTTCAGTGATTCACCATAGGACAGCTAATAGCTGGTTGACAAATGTTTGTAGAAATACAGTGAGAATTTCGGTTTGGGTCGTGAAAACTTCCCAGATATTGCTAGAGCAGGGGTAGGGAATTTGCAACTCAAGAGGAAATTTGGCTCATGGGTTGCAGAAGATAAAAAAAAAATATTTTTTTAATCACCAACATTCCCAGGAACTTCTTGAGTAAAAAAAAAACCCATGAAGGTCACATTAAAATTTAATATTTTTTTGGCAGATAACTCACAGCTCAAATTAACATTTTTTGCATTCATGATTTTCATGCCCTCCAATTTCCATGATCAATTGAGCAAGGTTCATAATTATTACGTTTATTTTCCAGGTAACTGGTAACAGGTAACATTCAAGGGTAAGAATTTAAACCAAAGTTGTTTTACTTTTGAAAGGTATTTAAAAGTAAATTTTGTGCCAGTCCAATTTTAGTACAATTGAAAAGTAATTTTTTGCATGATTCTGTTTGCATTTGTAATTAAATGTTTCCTTTCTGAAAATCATGGTTGTTTCTCATTTTTCTCAGGCATCAAAGAATGCATATATATTTTACCAACTTCAGAGAAAATTCTGTGATTTTGAAAATCTTTCTCTCACAAGCACTTACCTCAATCTTAATTTAACTCACATGGTCAAAAAGGTTCCTGACTCCTGCACCAGTGGGTCACATGACACAGTTCAGTATGTCTTTTAAGCCTCTGCTGCCTTCTCAGCCACAAAAGTTATACTGCACCCAGACTTACACCAACACACCATATGGCGTGTTTGGTGTACCAGGTCAGAACTCTGAACACACCATATGGCGTGAACAGCAGCAAAAGTGTTAACAAAAGTCATTGTGTGTGACCCAGCATTCAAAGAATATGTGCTACTTCTTTAGATATGAAACAGATCAACCATGACTTCAGCCATCTTCATTTGAAGCAAAAAAAGGGTAGCTTAGGTTTTGTTCTCAGGGTGTCATAATGTATTTTTTGGGAATGTAGACGCTGAGCCACACTGCACATGAGCGAGCACAGGAATTGGCAGCATTGAAGGAAAGCTGGAAGCTTGTTGAGGAGAGGCATCAAGAGGAGAAGGCTGCCTTGGAGAAGATAGTGTTGGAGCTCCGCTCTGCCAAGCAGACCATGGATGCAGAACGACTGGAATTTATGACTGACAATTCCACTCTCTCACAACAGATCCAGGAACTCCAGAATGCCCTTGCCTGTGCTCTTCGCCAAAATCAGGTTCATCATTCTCTGGTCACTTGTAGCCTTTTAGTAGTCACTGCAGTGAAGTAGCAATGTAAAAAAAGAGCAGTTTTTCCTAAAGTGCATTGAGGGGGGTGTGATAGTAATTGTCATCCTTGCTCTTAATGTGATAAGCCTTCATATCCCTGTCACAGTATTGGCATTATGTTTCAGGAAAAAAAACAAGCATTTGTTTTTCAAATAGGCTTATACCCTGACGAGATGAGTCATCAAGTTTACCATACACAAAAATATAAAGAGTTCCAAAATGTGGGTATATCTGATGCTTGAGCTGTAGCTGAAGCTAAATAAGAGGTATTGAAGGAATTCAATAAAGAAATGGAACATGGCTGATGCAAGGTATTCAGACAAACCAGGCAGAGGTTCCAGCAAGGCAAGCAACATATTCTCTGGGTCATCAAAGACCAAAACAGGAAGCTCCTGGCTTCCAATGTAGAAATGCTTCAAAAGTAGAAGGAAAATTTTAATTTAAACCCATCCACTGTGGACTCTGATATACCTTACTCTCAGCCTATCTTTATAGAGAAAAGTGTCACTATGCTATCACATGCTTGAAGAATGGATAGTCTCCTGGTGTGAATGACCTGATGCTCGTTGTTGTGGGTATGTAAAACCACATGGGAACCAGGATGGAGAGTTCCTCTGAAGCATGAGAAATTGCAAGTAAAATATGGTAATGTAGGTCTCTTGGCTGTGATGTATGTTGGGTTTGAGAAAATTTCCTGCAGCCCCCATTGTTTTCACCCAGCTTATCTTATTTACATGAACAGGCATGAATTAAGGCCTATTTATGCTTTTTTCATGGTATCCAATATCTTCCTAAGTAGGAAGAATTATGCCTCTCCTTCCACTTAACCTCTCTCTTGAAATGCCAAGGAAAGGGGTTGCAGCAAACAAGGAAAGCCTTGCTTGAAATTCTCAGAAGCCAAGTGAAGCAATGAAGGGTAAATGGGAGGAGGAAAGTTTTTATTGCTCTAACACTGTCTGAGACAAAAATATCACAGCTGAGTCTACCCCACCATCTCTTGAAATGACCACCTCTCAAGTATTCTAACTAACATTGATATCATAAACATGGCTGAGAGAATATAAAAGTATGGTTAGGAAGTAAATCAATAATGTTTCCTTTCCTGTGTAAGAGGCATAATAATGGAGACTAAATAGCCAAATCCCTTACTTGCCAAACAGAGCAAGAATCGTGGTATAAGATCCCCAAAAGTAAGGGAATTAGACCATGCAATTACACATGAAGACATAAATCATCTGTGTATATCCCTGCATTTTTTCAAACACTGTTCTTGAGAGGGGTTCAAAAATTACTGTAAAGTGTCTTCTGGTCAAGGGCTGGTATGGCTGCAATGGATGTTTGACAACAGAGAATGGATGATGTCACTTCATATGATGTGCTTGCACCTGATGGAGATAGCACCACCCTTAAGTGTTACTCATAGCTGCTTGTCAGTCAAGCATCCAGCCATTGAGACAGGACAGGAAGCATGAAACATCACTCACCATCTGCATGCAATGTATTGGGTGGAGGATGGCCCTGTCAGAACAAACTATGTACCTATGTATTGGCCATCTGCAAATGTCCTCAACCTGAGAGATTGTTGTGTTGATGGACCACCAGATCTGAGCTCAGTGAGTAAGCAAATGAAGTTGCTTCATCTTCTTTCTGCAATGCAGTCTAATGTCTAGATCAGATCTGGTGGTTCGTCAACCCAACAGTCTCTAGTGTTGGTGACATTTATGGGTAGTCAGTCCTTTGGAAATATTCCCAAGGCATTTATGTCCACCATTTACTAGATGAACCCAGTGGTAAAAATTTTGTCCTGGTAGGACATTTTCACCTCAATTGACTTCATATTGAATGATGATGCCAATGTTTGAGGGTTTCATACCATCCTTCATTTGAAACTCCTCCACTGTTCATTTGCTAGTCTTCATATTCACTTTCCAAGCCAGAGGCTTGACTGGTGGACAACCCTGTGCAGCACTCACTGGTATCACCAACTTCATCAGGTGTGAGTACATGTGAGATGACATCTATACCCTATTGTCATATAGCACTTTGCAATGGCTGTGGTATCTCCCCTTTCATAGTATACTTATCCATGAGACATTCAAAACCAGACTGTGCTATCTTTGAAAAGTGTTTCTTATTTGAACCTTGTGCACTGCCCTCTGTAAGTGCATGGTGCCAGCCCTAGAAGAACTTCGAATTTTTAGTTTCCTGACTTTTTCCACTTCAGGCAATTCTGAATTTCATGCTTTCCAAAGCTATTCATGTCCAAATTTCATGTTGGTTAAGGTGCTTATGCTGAGTTGTCATCACATTTGAAAATAGAGTAAGTTTGAATGACATTTTAGGAGTATGAGGGAGTGCTGGGGAGTTTACCAGAACCACGTCCAATGGATGAGGAGTCAATCCAGGCAGTGCTAGATCGAGTAAAAGGGCTGAAAAGAGGCGGAGGGGGATCAAAACCCCTTCAGCAGCTCCAAGCCTGCCTTCTCCACCTGCGTCAGGAACGAGATGCCTTACTGCAGCACACTCACCTATGAGATCCCTTTACCCCTCGTTTGCCAATGTTTTCAGCTTCATCTTTTGCACTTCTAAGTTGGTTTTCTTTTTGGTTCTTCAGAATCTGTCTGATCACCTTTTCCTGATTCACATTCCCGGTCTGCATGTTACCAATTTATGTTAAGACATATTTTATTGTTTCTTGATTCCTACTTTTTATGATAGTCATTCATGTAAGGGAATGGTTTACCTTTGAAATTCAGTCCTGCTTGGAATCCTTTCATTATTTTGAATGTTTTCTAGGATTATCAAGGTTGAAAAATGCCATCCACAAATGGCATATATCCCTAGTCCTGCAGTTGTGATTGATGTGAAGAATATTTTGAATTATTCCATAAGTGCATGCACAGAAGCTCACCTTGCACATTGTGGCTGGTTTTGGTATATGCTTCTTGGCTCAATGGTTTTTCTTGAATGTTTGTAGCCAAGAATCATTGCACATCTCACTCTTTCTCCATCTACACTACATTAAAAGTGACCTTAGTTAATGTAGGTTCCTCAGCTAAGGGAGTAAAAACTAGTACAAATGCAACCACATCTGTTGATCGGTATTAGATGAAGGACCCATGGATCCCATTTTTTGACATTGGTGGAACTTCCAGTACTGAAACTTGCTGGTAGTATAGAAGCAAGATTGTTTTAAGTCCACCACAGCACTCAATGTTAAGCATGGAAATGGTTGAATGAAAAATGGGGCTCAGGAAAACTAATGGCAAACAGCAGTTTACATTTTCAAAGATATCTTGTAAATTTTAAGTTACATCATATTCAAATGCATTGTAGAAGAGCCCTAAATGCATTTCTTCCATTGAGGTCTGTCAGTCTCTGCATTACCTAACAAAGAAAATGTACAAGGGTTTATCAGAAAGTAAGGTTACAAGTAGCAACTGGCCGCAGCAATTATTGTAACTTTACTTCCTGATCAGCCCATGTGTATATGATTAAATTATTGCCTTGTCATCAGTAAGAAGCAGGGCTTCCAGAGGTTTCCAGGAACCTGGGGCAAAACTAAACCAGAGACCCTTGGCCTTGAGGCCCTTTGGGACCCTCCTTTGGGACCCCTTGATATGCAGGACCTGGGGCAGATTGCCCCCTTTTGCCCCACCCCTCTGGGCGGCCCTGGTAAGAAGAGAACTGATGCTAGATCATGCATCGCTTTAAAGTCCATGTCTGCCACCATGTTGAAGGATAGAGAATCAGTGAAGTTTCTCTTGAGCAGAGAAACTGCACCAATAAAAGTGCAAATGGAGGTCCATTGGTGGTAGATTGGTGAATTGCTGAGGTCATGCCCAGAGGCATGATCTTGACTTTTGCCATATTCTACTTGAGTGGAGATGGGGATTATGTAAAATCTATGCACTTTTTTCTCATTTATTGCATCAATATGCCAAAATGTCAAAATCCTGATTTCCTGGTGCAAGGTTGAAAACCAAAGGGTGCAAAATTCATCATCCTGTGCCAAGTCAGAACCTTTTACTGCTCACTCTTTTGGGGGCCCAGTGGTGTTTGTGATCCTGAAATAAAATTATTTTATCTTGACGGTCTTTGGATTTTTTCGTCATAGCTGAGTTGTTGAATCTGAAGTGGAAGATTTCCATCAAACTGGAACTTCATGTTGACTCCAATTCTGTAAGCATATATATGTATGCTTTTGCATTTCACCTCGTTACTTTTTATGTAATTAGTGCAAAAGTCGGTGGTGTAATGGTAATGAGGCCTCCTGATTACCATTACACCACCGAACCCGGGACATTCAGTCGTGCCTCTCAACAGCGTCTTCATCACACATAGCTAGGAAGCGAGAGCAAGAAAACTTCTTCAGTTGAACTCATATAAAAACGACATTCCTATTGAAAGGAACGTGATTGGATTACTATAGTCTTCAACACTCAATTTCACCGTTGATAATAAAATCAATAAAGAAAGCGGAGACGAAGCCAGCGTGCAAACTAATATGAAGCGAATTTTTAGAAATATCTCACCTCGGAAAAGAGTTTCGATTATGTATATCAGAATCTGAATTTTTCATCACTCCGGTGATATCATTTTAATAAATGGCAAGAGCTAGGACGGAACGCAACGAACATTTCTCATAAAACCACGAAGTGAAATGGCTCCAGATGAGAGATCAGCCTTCGATTTCAAGAGACGTTCTCGAAGCCGTAGGGTGGATTTTTGAACAGAGAACTATCCGATAATGCAGCTTTATTCCAGGGAAAAACCATGATAAATTCGGTAAATAAAGCTGCATTATCGGATAGTGCTCTGTTCAAAAATCCACCCATATTTCCTGGAAATAATGCAGCATTATCGGATAGTTCTCTTTTCAAAAATCCTCCTGTATAGTCTTCCTTCGTTTCCTCACCGGGGCCCCGCCGTGAACATGCTGGCTTTCTTGTGGGGAAACGAGAATTACCCGATGTATGAAGTAAACAAAAGAGGGCCAAGTGATCTGGCTGTGGGCAGTTGATCAGTGTTGTCTTTCAGATCTGTGGTCGGTATTGTGGGAGCTTTTTTTTTTTGCTTCCTTTTAAACAAATGCGTTTGAACAATACAGTGAAAAGTCGCTAATTCGAACTTTTTTGGACCGGACATAGTTTCGAGTTATCAGGAATAGCGCCCTCCCCCCATGTAAAAAATCCTCACGTTAAGGGATATAACCAGAGGGCGATTTTTCCGTCCTCAAAAATTCGATTTCACGGAGCGATGACCTTCCCATTATACTTGGCTTTTTTCATTTCGAGGGAAACTTTGATTATACAAATACATTATACATATACAAAATTAATTTATTACAAAGCCTTTTATCCGGAGCTCTTTGGGTTTTACTCATTTATGACATGTAATCAGTGATCTTCATTTGCTTTTTAACACGTTGACGACCAGCCTATTTTTGCTTGTCCGCCGCGTGGGACCACGTATTTTTATCAGTAATTACGAAATCATAATCTTCTGGAACGTTCTCAACAGTTCCAGAGGGTATTCATTGAAAAAAAATCTGCATCCTGGCATCAGGACGCATTGTCGCCAACGTGTTAAAGGAACTAGCAACCGAGAAGTGGCAGTCCTCCAATTTGCCAATCGCCTCGAACAAGTCAACTGGCACTTCCCCTCGCGAAAGGAGGAATTTTCTCACATTCGACAGTGCTTTATTGGCATCGCTCAGGGATGGCGGTAGAGCATTGAGCCTTCTTCGACAGTCCGAATCAAGTGCACCTTCTCTTCGAGCGTCAGAGTTTTCAGTTTCCTCTCGAGTGGGCTCATTCCACACCAATGGCGTAAAAGAAATAGAATGTGACTAGATTGGCTCGAAGTAAGAGCGATAGAGAATGCTGGAGGTTGCTTTTCTTTATTGCCGAAGCTTTCCGGTTTTAATCCTCGAGTTTAATCCTCTCCACAGTGTGTGTGGGAGGAGGGAGAAGCAGAATAATAATAAAAAACAATAGAAACAAAAGAACATCCTTCTGAACGGGTTTCTTGTCATTCGTCCTATTCAAAAAGTCCCACAATAAAAATTTCCCCCCTCCCCCTACACACCCTGAATTCGAGTTAACCGTGAGAAAATCATTGTCTGGAGTGAAAAATGTTATTCGAGATATCCGGAAATTCGAGATAACCAAATTCGAGTTAAACGGAGCAATTAACGTGGAGTCCTACAGGATTCCATCGGGACCAAGCATCGAACTTCGAAATAAGCGGAATTTCGACTTATCAGGGTTCGAGTTAACGAGTTTTCACTGTACTTGTGCCCTTCGGGCAAGTGAATGGCTCGGTTGGCAACGAACATGGCAAAGCAGAATCTGGGTTGGAACCCAATCAAGTCAGGTGTTTATTTCCGAGTGCAAGCACCTAAGTGCTTGGGAAGGTAGACTGAACGCGATGCACTCCCATCTCAGGGATGTGGGAAGTTAAAGAAACCTGGCGGTGAAGGCCGAACCCGGGTAGCGTATCCTTGGAGTAACCGTTCGGACCGAACGGTTCCGTCAAAATCAAGGTTAGGGGTTACTCGTGTCGGCTGACGTTACAGGGGGAGGGGAGTGTTGCGATGCGTTGGGTAAGCTGGTTTAGTAACGATAAAGTGGCTGTCCCTACCATGACTAGCTTTAAGAAGGGGCTTGATGCCTTCATGGACCAAACAAAAAAGGGAGCATTGTAGCTTTTAACGACTATGCTCCCCCCCCCCCCCCCCCCCCCCCCCCCCACAAAACAA